>SDVV010008888.1:0-16987 GCA_016164225.1 Gammarus roeselii
TCATGTAAAATATATCAAGTGTGATCTTATCACAAAAATAGATGCAATGTCATCTCAATGACCAGTCATACTAGTAGAAAGCAGCCATCCATTCCCTTTGATATTAAAATGTTTTTGAATCTATGCTAATAAGGCTATGACAGTTTTAATGGCAAAATCAAGCTTCTATAATCACTCCATCCATTCATTCATTTTGTCTCACCTCTACTAACACCAGCGCTGTCCTCTTCTCATAAGAGAGCCAGCAAGGTGCCCCACAGAACGAACGAGTGCGAGGGAAGGCAACCCACTACCAGCACAGATCTCCTGGTCAGTGAGTCAGCTAAGGTCACTATGAGCAGCTACTCGGCAAGAGTCTGCAATATGGGAAAGGAGCATTAATATGAGTGGTGGTCAAGGACCTTCCGTCTCAAGGTGATAGCCGATATTGGCCAGTAAACCTCTCCGCCGGAGGAGAGTGACCCCAGAGTCCCATACGGTGGATCTCTTGGAGGATGGATGCCATTATGCCAGGTTGTATCATATGCCTTCTCAAGTTCAAAGAAAACGCAAACAATGTGTTGCTTGCGGTCCAAGGCCTCTTGGATATCAGTCACAACACTAATAATGCGTCCTACGCTGATATCATCTTTCGAAATTCGAATTGTATTGGAGTGAGTTAGCTTCTAGGTGCCAAGTCAGTTGGGCATTCACAATCTTCTCCAGAACCTCCGCTACACACGAGGTGAGTGCTATAAGGCGGTAGCTGGTCAATTCATCGGTACGCTTACCAAGTTTTGGGAACGACAGAACCACTGACTCCCTCCACCGATCGGGATACGAGTGGGTAGACCAGACTGTGTTGTAAATAAGGAACATAAGGAGAGTGCAGAGGGATGTAGGTGCCGGAGCATCTCGTAGGAGATTTGATCCTCACCAGGAGCAGAAGCGTTGGAGGTGCAAATTGCACCAAGGATTTTGCGTAACGTGATAGGTTCATTGTTAAGGTAGATAGGAATTTATGGAGAAATCAAGATCATTTTGTTCTGCAGAATGCTTTGTGATACGGAAAGCCGGGCTGTACCCAGAATCCGAGCTGGCAGAGGAGTTATGTGTTGCAAAGAGTTCAAAGACTTCTTGCAGATCGGTGTAGGTTATTCCCATAATCCCTAGGGTTGGGGGGGGGGAGGGGGGAGAACAGTACTTCCCAGTCATTTTTCGTACGCGGGACCACACTTTAGACATGGGTGTGTTCACATTGATGGACAAAACAAAGTTTTGCCATGATTTTTTCCGAGATAGGAAGCATGTATTTTGTACTTCTGCAGTTTCTTGCTCAAACATCATTTCATCTGCTACTGCTTTGGTGCGCCGCTCTTGATAGAATGCATGCTTTCTTTGTCGTTTTGCTATTTTACATAGGTCATTTCACTAAGGTGTTCTAATTTTACACGGTGTTTCCTTGGTTAAAGGGATGCTACAATCTGTAGCGTGAAGGAGGGTACTATTAGAGTTTTTCACCATCTCGTCACAGGATATATCCTGAGGTGGGAGAGGTGTTGTTGTAAAAGCGGTGAACGATTGCCAGTTGGCTTTATGCATTCTGTATCGGCGAGCAATAGAAGTCTCTTCAGGATGGAAAGTAGTGATGGTGATGGGGAAGTGGTCACTCCCGTAGGGCTCCTCCAGCACATGCCTGGCAAGGTCTAGGGAAAGGTTTGGGGAGCAGAAGGATAAGTTAATAGCCAATAATGAGACTGTCTGGGTATGGAAGTGAGTCGGTTCTCTAGTTTTGAGGAGCGCAATATCAGAAGACAGAAAGAATGCTTTGACGTGCCCTCCACGTCCATCAGCTACGTCCCCCCCCCAGCGGGGGTGTTTAGCATTGAGGTCACCTAGAAGAAGGTAGGGCGCAGGAAGTTCACCATGCCAGGTTAGTAAGAAGAGTGCATGAATTTTGTTAATTTGGGGAAATATATAGGTTACAAGTAGTAATGGACCTGAGGTTGCAGAGTTGTTTGTAGAGAGATTGAAGTGCTTGTGATTGCTTGATTTACTATTGTAGGCGCCAGGCCAGCGCCCGGTCGAGCATCGGCAGTGGGCGAGATAAAGTGGACTTGGAGACAAGCCACCATTGAATTATAGGTTTGGGTTAGTTTCAATAGTCAAGCATAGTGAGCACAATATCCTCTAATGTTCCATTGAAGGACGAAGGTATCAGACATTGTGGTTCTGGTTAGGAAAGTTCAAGGTTTAGGCTTGAGTTGATAAGGTCTAATTAAACATGCTTTTGTAGAGTAAGTCACTCACGGCCTGTCGACCGCGCTCGACGAGTATCGCTGGAGCTTCTCTTTTGGCTACGAGTCAACAAAGGATCAATTCGGTTTGGATCATCATCCAGGTCAGAGCCAGTGCACTTAGCGCTGGTAAGCGGCAAGCGAGTTTCTCTGGCCTGAGGCGATGATGGGGTAGGGTGAGTATCACTCAATACTGTGTTCGGCACATTCACCTTAGAATTATAATCTGGAACGGCTAAGCGATGCAGAGGTGAAGGGGCATTTTATGCTCTAATAAAGGCACCAAAATGACATCTGAGTAGAGCAGTAATCTGGCTAGTCTGCGCGGTTGCCAGGGGGAATCTTGGTTGGGCTTGGAGTTGGGCGGGTTTAAGCGTTGGTGACAGATCCCTGGTTTTTGTCTTGTGTGGCTAGTGAGGAGCGTGTTGAGGTGGCAGCGTTTCTTTATGTGGTTCTGCCTCCAATAAAGGCAGGTCGTCGCCCAGCTTCAGGTCTGGGACACTCATTGCACTTTTATCAGCAAGTGATGGACGAGGCGAGGTGGGAGTGAGGGAAGGTATCTCCAGCGGAATTTCCGAGTTTACGGGACCGAGTTTGCAGACAGTGCAAATGACTGTCGTTGTGGGCTTTCTCGATTTCGAGGAGGATGAAGGGCATCGTGTCGTAGTTAGAAGAAACCCTGGTTACAGATGTTCCCGCTGTCGCTGCAGCAAAGCTAGCAAGCGGGCGGATAAATTTGGCGGTTACTCGTCTCTTGGCTTCGGGGTAGGAAAGGCGTTCTCTAGATTGAACAGCGAGTATCTCCTTTTCGCGTCTGTTATAGAAGCATTCGCGTGATGACGCAGGATGACCTCTGAACAGTTGGTGCACTCAGCAGGTCAGTCACAATTGTGGCCATGTGCGTCCTTACCACAGCGGAAGCATGTATTTTATTTTTCTCAATCGGCAGGCATCACTTCCATGACCAAACTTTTGGCAGTTGTAGCAGCGTCTGGGATTAGGGATGTATTCTCTAACCAAGCATTGTGTCCAGCTAATGTGGACATCAGAGGGCAGAGAACAGAGCTTGAAGGTGAGGATGTAGACACCAGTGTACTCCTTAACTCCGCTTCGCCATCATTTCACTCTATAAATCTTGATGACTTGCTGATCCCCGAGTTCAGTAAGAATATCGTCGTCTGAGTGGACAGGTTCTTTCCCGAAATTGCCTTGACGGTGGAGAACTTAGTGTAGTTTCTATTTTGATTTTTTTTTTCAAGTAGTTTTTCATTTTCAACGTATCGTTCATGGGGTCTTAAATGGTTGCGGCGGCTTCTCCCGGGCTTACGTCCGGAAGCAGTATGTACCGCACCCGCGTTACGGTTGCGCGTCGTGTTTCCAAAGTCCACCCCACCAGAAGTGGGGGATGGCTGCTGTTGACTAATCATCTCTCCGTCAAGCAGCCCGGGATGGAGGGGGTCTACCTCCACTATTTGGGCGTGACCGCCGGGTTATGGTGGTGTTGAAGTGCGTCCACCAGATGGTGACGCTGATACGTCATTATCTTGCGATAACCATTGCTGTTGTTGTTGTAATAGCCATTGTTCAGAAGAGTTGTCCAATGGAGAAGTCTGAGTCGTCAACATTTGCGGAATTTCTATTAAAGAATCTATGAGAGTTTTGAGGAGCCCCCTCAACATGCCCACGCCCACCTCGAAGCGCATATAGCTAGTGTTTTCTGGCTTTCAACAAGCACCACTTGTAAGCTATGTGAGGTTCGTTTACCCTGCAACACAGTATTCCAACGGTTATACAAGACTTTCCAACAGCTCTACCCCAGCAACGGGTTTGCTGAAGGTTGTCCCACCCCCCGGTCCACCACATCGCTGAGGCCTGATGCAGTCATATCATTGACAGCGTTATCCGTCGTCAACTTTGCTACTTTGGCCGCCATGATAGTTGGTGAGTATAGATTCAAGAAAACATGCATGGAAAAAGAAATAAAAACAAGAAGATAACAAACAGAAAGTAATTATTAAAATAAATAGTTTAGGAGGTGCTGTGCAAGCGCAGAGAGGCCAAAGCTTCCATTCCTTAAAGTAATCATCTTAGGTTAGACACTCAAGAACTAATTCCTGACGTTAATCATGGGTGTTGAAGTTCAAACTATTAGGGAAGGAGATGGTAATGCCAGCCCCAAATCTGGACAGACTGTAAAAGTACATTATGTCAGAACATTGACTGATGGCAAGAAATTTGACTCCTCCCGTGATCGAGGAAAGCCTTTCAAGTTCCGTATTGGCAAAGGAGAAGTCATCAAAGTCTAGGATGAGGGAGTAGCTCATATGACTGTTGGCCAGCAAACTGAGCTGACATGCAGCCCGGACTATGCCTATGGAGCGCGAGGTTTTCCCGGTGTTATTCCGCCAGATTCCATGTTGATCTTTGACGTGGAGCTGATCGCGATTAACTAATTATGCTGCTCTTGGAGTGGAGATGGGCCGAGACATGCTGCTGCACTCAACACTGGGGTAGCTAATGCAATAGAGAGGGCGTTACAGGCCACACACCTTAGAACCACCTCCATAAACAGCTAATAGTGACTGGACGGATAGGGATTTGACTTGTAATTCAACTTTTGATACCACCTAATTTTGATGGTTCTGTTGTCTCTGGCTTGAGACAGCTTTTTGTCTTCACAATGCCGGTTGCTTTGTGAATTGATGTAATATATGATTCTGTTTGCAGAACTAAATTTGATGGGACATCATTCCAGTTCTGAGTTCATCTTGCAAGATATAAGATTTCATGTCAAAGACTTGGTCAAACAGATATTGAACGTATAGTGGGCAAGCGCATTTTGTTGAATTTCCTTGATACTCGCTACAATAAAGTTGTTGTAATTCCTCTCGACAAACCGGCTTGTGCAGTCTTGTTTGCACTCTTGTAGATATTTTATCTGTAAAGCAGATTCTGATCTACAATAATTGAAATGGGACTGATCGTTGCAGTGAATATTCAAATTCTCCCTGCTGCTGGCGTTCAAAGTACAAATAAAATGTCTGGTACCCAAGGTGTGGCGTCTAGCAATTAGAGGACATCTTTGGATCAAAATGGGTTGGCCATTCCATGAGCGTCACTGGTTCGCTTTACTGCCCAAGTTAACTAACATCTTGGTTGCTACGTGGTACTTTTGCCTGCTGGTTGGTTTGATTTTGATTTGAGCCTTATTTCCACCGGACCCTAGACGTGAGCCATAATAGGCTCCCCCGAAGGGCGCGACCGTCATTGATCCAAGTAAGTTCGCACGGCCTTTCGTGCGAAAATATTAGTCTTATCAAGATGAAGTTGGTACATATTTTAATTGTGACATGTTCGCGTACTAGCCTGTACAAGAAAGTGAAGAGTTAACGCGTATCTTCATAAATGTATTGTTATTTCCGTGCATAATGGGGTGGAGAGACTACCCACCTAACTTGCACAGGTGTTTGGGATTTAGACAGCTTTGTATAGTCCAGTGTGTTTTCGGAAAGCAATAAGCTTTTTATGGTAGGTTGGGTTCGTGAGTAGGCTTTGTAGGTTGCACGTTTTTTTTATGAACGCTAGTCGGGCTGCCGCGAGTGCGTTGCAATCCATCAGTAAGTGTTTCCCGCTGATAGTCACTTGGTGGCAACAGGGAAAAGGTGGCACGTTTGGTCCTATGTCGACATCCATCAGGTGGTTGTGAGTTATCCACGTGTGTCCCGTGCAAAAGCGGTTGATGAACACTTGGTCTTTCTGTTGGTGAACTTTGTTCCCCCATTATCCAACTGAGGGTTTGACTAAAGCATCTCTTGTCCATTCTGTTGCCACATTTCATCCTATCGGGATGTTATATGGGAGTTGATAATAGGAAACCAGTCCCGGTTATGTATTGCAAAAAAAGGTTCTTGATGAGTAGATGCCAGTTTAGCAAGCAAGTCCGCAAGTTCGTTTCCTCTTATTCCCGCTCGGGGCGACCTTGGATGAGTCTGATTTTTTCCCACACTTGGGAAAAAGGGGTGTTTCGATTGATTGTGTTAACTAATTTGGTCTAGCTTACTCGCTTCTTTTCCACGCTAAGTTTGCGGAACACAGCAGTTTCCCTTTGCCAGGTCACTCGGTTCCTGGGAGAAAGTGCGCGGCGGAAGACCCTGTACATCCTTTCACGCTGGACCATTGCTTCTTGTACCTCCGGGCACCACCGAGGTTTCGGGAAAAAGGTTGAGGGTAAATATTGGGGAATGCATGCGGCAACAGCACTTTAGAATTTCTCGTATAGATGTATGACAAGGTCGCGTTCTGAAATGTCTTCAGGAAGGCCCTCCACATCGTCACATGTGACATGTGTCGAGTATTCCTCCCAGCTGGCTTTCCGGTAGTTGAATCGAAGAACCTGTGCGTCGTGATTGCTTGGTCGGTTAGTGAGGAGCGATATGATCACTGGGTTGTGATCAATGTCGTGTGTTGAAGGCAGGGCTCCCCAAACGAGTTGGGAAGCTGGAGTCTTTTATCACGCATCCCCACACTTCGTGGTAGCTGTTGAAGTCACCAAGGATGAGTACGGGATGATGCAGTTGGTTAAGCAGATCAGTCATTAGTGCCACGGTGAGGTCGTGGTTTCGTGACAAATAGATAGATACCACTGTAAATGGTCTTGAGATACGTATCTTCACTGCTACAGCTTGGAGTTCTGTTCTCACAGAGAGGAGGTGATGATGTATGCTTTGATGGATCATAAGAGCCACTCCGCCGTGCGCTGTCACATTATTGTGACCTTCTAGATGGTGTATGACATATTGAGGCATTGTGAAGGTGGCTGTGTCACGGAGTTTGATCTCCTGGAGGCCTACCACCAAAGATTATGGGTGGAGATTAGCTATAATAATTCATCTTAATTGCTTCTAAGTCCCTGGCAATTCCACTGAAGTATTGAGTTGTTGTTCATTTCGGATCTGTTTCAAGCCTAGATTTTGATGGTCTGGAGCGGTCGCGTGGTTTGTATGAACTTTCATGGTGTTCTTGTCTATGAGGCGCAGTTGTCCTAGATCGAGAGCGTTTGCATGAGCGTCTGCTTTCTGTAGAACATGATCTTCTGGACTCACTGCGTTCTCGGCTGTGAGTGCTCTCGTAGGAGAAGGAGGAGGAGTGAGTACGATCTTTGCGTTTGCTTCTTAAGCGAGCGTGTTTCTCTTCTACGAAGGTTTTTTTAAACATTATGATGGGCTGAGTAGCAGTCGTTGGGATATTTGAGTTGAGTACGATGCATGATAGATCAGTGGTTTTGGGTATTGGTTCTTTGTTGAAGATTTTCAACGCGTCCTCGCGCAGGCAATGGTCGTTCTCACTTGAGAGATGTTTCGGTGTTGGGCATGTTAGCTGAGGGTTGAATACCTCACTTTGGTTTTCGCTGGGTGCGGTTGCAGTTAAGACGGTGAGAAGTCGTTCAACACTCAGATCAAGGCGAGCTGTTGTTTGTGGGATGCTGCCAATCTTTTCGCTGCGTGACGAAAGGGTGTCGCGTATCCCGCGGTCGTCTTCGGAGGAATCTTTGTCTCGTGGCCTTTTGATTTTCGGGTTATTTGACATCTCCTCGTAGACGACCGAGGCAGCATCCATTGCAGTGTTCTCCTGGGCACTGGTGGATTCATTGCTTGGGACGCCCGCCCCTATTACGAGGGCGGTCGCTGGGCTGGTTGTGGTATTGTTAGTACTGGAGAGGGGTGTTGGGGTCATAGTAATAGTTTGTCTTAACGGTACGCGAAAGTTGTCTGGTGGGGTAGACTTAGTTGTGGATTCAACTGCTTTGGCGTAATTTAAATTACGGCAGTTTGGTTATTCGTCATAATAGATTTGAATACCTTGTTTTCGCGTGACTCTGCGGTCATTTTGTATGATTGTCATTGCTTTTTGGTCCATCTGCTTTGGGCAGTCGCGGTCGCCTGCCTCATGGAAGCATGAGCAGTGGTAGCATTTAGGTTGGCGGGCTGTGCAGTCCTTTTGGTCATGCTCGCCAGCGCGTCTCTTACAGCGTAGGGGTATGTATGGCTCGCAGTATTTGATGACGTGGCCGTACTCCAGGCATGTTTTGCACATTGCAAGCCATGTCACCACTGGGTGTGTTTCTATTTTTCTCTGTTCGTCCGGGGTTGCTATGAATTCCGGTGTGTCACGTCGTGGGAAAGTGATTTGATATGCGGTGGTGTGGATGTTTCGTGGGTTGATCCACTCTGCTAGGGAAACGTTGGTGACTCCATACTCCTTTGCTGAGCCTGCTGCAAAAGCCCTTAGGTAAGTTGTGGGAGTGTAGTTGGAAGTGTATATAACTCGTCTTGTAGCATTGAAGAACGGATGTATTTCGATAGTTAATTTGCGTTTGTCTATTTTGTTAATCCTTTGTACTGCGTTACTTTGCTCGATATTCACGACGTGGACCAGATTCTTCTTTCCCTGTCGGTTTATGTTTATCGGTCTGCCTCCTATTTGTTTAGAAAGCAAGTTCATCATGGTGAATGGGTTCATCGGGGGATCAACTTTGTTTGCACCGCTATCTACAAGCGTTATGAGGAAAAGGGTAGGGAATGATGCTGATCTCTCCTGGGTGGGAGGATCAGCCTGGGGGGAGCGAATCGCGGCCGCAGCCTCTCTTCGCCCGACTTTGTGCTCATTTTGGTATAGCAGGATCTTCTTCTCAGTCTTGTCCTGGGAGCAGTCTTCGTGTCCCGTAGGGTGGCCGTTTACTTTGCAGTATAAGCAGTGAGGTTCTTCGGATGGGCACGACAAGGGATCGTCTCGTTTATCGTGGTCGTCTGAGCATATTTTTTGCTGTGACAATCTCGGCTCGTGTGTCCGTATTTCTGGCATTTATAGCATCGCATCGAACGTCTTTCGAAAGGTGTAACCTTGGTTTTGGCGTCTATGAAAGGTATGTCTATGTAGTTAGTTGGGGTGGGGAAATTGAATTTAAGCTAAAGAGCCGTGACGGTGTTACTTCTTGATTTGATTTCTAGTGCGATTTTTGCTTCAACTATACATTCCTCATATTGGACGGATCCCGTGATGAATTCGTCGGCTTCATCACTCGGGAGACCCTCGATGGAAATCAGGCCTGAACTCATGGAAAAGTTGGGTGTGGTATGATTTCGCAAGGCTTTTCGCATATTCTGCTTTTGGAGAGTATAGCGTCACTTTGAAGTTTTGTGTCTACTTCAATAGTGAAGCTATCGTCACCGCTGGCGGTGATGTTGAGAATTGGATGGCCAGTCATGGGGCTCAGTTCTTCTCGTAGTTTATATGGGCAAATATCTGGTCTGTCATTGACATTAAATGTCATTTTCAAGTGTTCGGAGAATTTAGGGCCGTTGTTGAATAGGTTGTGGTCATCAAATTATGTGTATTGTCTCCTCTGAGCATTTTTATGTGTTTTTTGTTGGGCATTAAGAGTTTAGGTTGGGAGGAGAGCGATTTTATCAGAGAGGTCAAAGGCGGAAGCTTACCAACAGGTTACCGGTTCCCTCGAGTTTAGCGAGGCGTTCGCCGACTTTACTGGAGGGCGCCGAGCAGTCCTCAGTCTCCAGCTCGGGAAGGCCCATCGTTTTGCATATCTTGCCCAGGGTATTCTGCATTCTGCCTAATTCGCGTCCAGCTTTGAGACTCTTTCATTTGAATCGTCGATTACGACTCGAGTCAGGTCTCCTGTATATGAGGACCTTCTGAGGAGTTCGTCTCTCTTTTTTGCAGACTGGTTTGAGTGCGACGCTCTGGAAGGGGCTGTCAGCCCCTCTCCGATAGGGCATGATCTTGCCCATTGTTTGATCCTCGGCCTCTACCCAGGATTCTGGGTAATGAAGGTGGGGGCTTCTTTTCATTTATTTCTATTGTGTATAGAAATATATACACTAACTTGATCCTTAAATTTATTCTTTAAATTATTCTTGATTTTTTTTTTTTCAATTGGTTTCGATTCTAAATTCACAAACCTGGGGGTCAGTTAGGGACTCACCTCTTTGTGCACCAAGGGAAGGTGGGGGGGGGATGTAGCTACAAATTAAAAGGGGGGGACGGTGGAGGAATTTTCTAACTCAAAATGTATTTACACGAAAGGACAAACAAATTTCGGTGGTTAACAAGGACACCGAGGGAAGGCAGGCGAGGTGCCTTATTGCTCTTGCTCTAAAGAGATTATAGTCGATCTCTCCAATTCAGTTGAAAACTTCAATCTTTATCAGACAATATTTGGTCTCAGAGCTATATTCGGTTCAGAGAGGTGACAGGCTCTTATTCATTTATTTTGATACAACAAAAAAATAAGCTTCTATACCCTGGAAACTTTTAAACTTTGGAGTTTAGACGCCTAGAACAGTATGCAATGGTAATTTCAAATTCAGTTAGTTGTCCATCATTGGTTACGATACTGCCTCTGCGCAAAGCTGCCCACTGGTTGGGTGCCCCGAGTTGCCACAGTTTTGGGTGTAGTTGTCCAGCTCACTGGAATCGGACACTGCAGCGCCATTTCAACCTATGCCCTCATTAGTTGTTACTTCGATTAGCGCTAAGTCACCGCCCGTTGCCCCTCCATAACACCTGCCATCAAACATCTCTGCTCTCTGTGGCTGTTTTTACGCAGCTGTTTCATGCGCCTCTCATCACACCTTAATGACATGTTTCAAAGTAACCTTTGTCGTAAATCATGTGTTTGCGCTCAATTGTTCAAGTTTTTGCAGATGCAACAAATGACAACCAAAATGTTTCTTTTAAATTTTAGTGAAAGGTGGCAGTATCAACCTTATCTTCAAATTCACCCGTCATTCACTTCATCAGGATCAAATAGTCATAATTCTCCTCATGAGAGCCGAAATTATAGTGTGCTGGCGTTTATCTTCTGTGATCATTTGTCATCCAGGTTGCATTAATTTGAATAGTTGGTATTTGGATCCTTTATAATATTTTTTTTTGTCTTGTAGCTGGGGCGTTAGAATCTTGCTACCGTCTCAACGGCGTGTCGTAGAAGGCGACTAAACGGGCGCCCCGTGGCCGGGAGTAGAATCGTGCTACCGTAACCCCTGCGTGTTGTAAAAGGCAACTAAAAGGGACGGAGCGAAGGTGCTAGGAATCCCGTCCTCTGTAATACCCTTCCTCAAAGACGGTAAGACGAGCGGGGGGGATAAGAGGCTCACGCCTCTCCAAACACTTTTGTTAGGGTTGCTGAATGAGCGTGGCTGTAGTATGAACGATGTAAAGAGGAGGGAGATTGGCGAGATGTTTGTGAGAAGGATGTTTGATGTGTTGGTGCTGAGTGAGACGAAATTGAAAGGTAAGGAAGAATGTGAGTTTGGTGTGGTAAGTAGAAGAAAGTCTGGTGTGGAGGAAGGTTGGGCACAAGAAGGGGTGGTTTTGATATTGAGTGATTGGTTGGCTAGTAGAGTTACTGTTATGTGAAAGCTTTTCAAGTTGTTATAATCAGGTAAAATGCAAGGTACAAATGATTAAACAGTGGTTTTATAATATTATTTGAATAAAACAAAGAAACAAGACAAAGTTACTCTCTCAATAGAGCACTGAACATTGATTGTAAAATAAAGGACACAACGGAACAAAAGTGTAAAAAAACAGCAAAAAGAAATTAAGTATAAGTATAGCGTATAACAAAAAGATGACGCAAAGGCCAAGACCCACCCTGTAGGGAGATAACGCACGGGATATAATTCCTGAGGAATTACAGTTAAGTAACAGCCTAGGAAACACATATTAACGCTGAAGGGCAATATCACACGCCTATAAATATGAGATAATAATATCATTTGAAGTTCTAAATCATTCTTACCTTCGCCTAATGAATCCACTATTAAAGTGTGATGCGTTCTAAACTTCAGACCTACACATTGAAATAGTATGGGAGGGCCTTATTTATGTGTATGAAGTGATCCTCCAATAAGGGAAACACTCGCTTTGTGGGTCCCTCCCCAAAGAGGCATGGTATCTTGAAGCCTTGGCCTTCTTGGCCTCTTATAAACTTTGGCTGTTGACTAAATTTACAGGCTCCTCCCATCTTCCGTTTACAATATAAGATACCCCCAAGCTAACACTACCTTTCTATGTTATGGGATACCGGCTACACAATGCTGAATATTCAAGTTTAACAGGATGGTCTAATTGCCTTCCACTTGTCAACATCTCCTGGTCAAATGATCCATATGGGGACCACCTGCTTCTCTAGACAAAATTCGGAGGGGAATCAAAAATATGCAAGGCAAGGGATTTTTTTGTGTAACTTAAGCTAGGGGTAACATGCCTAAGGCCTACACTGCTTCTAGGGCACAAACTACGCAGCTCTTGGTGGTAATGTTTGGTTAGCAACGTTTCTAAATGTATGTGCTAGCAGAGGCTGATCATAACATTACCGAGAGGAAAGTGGTGACCTCAACATTTATGTGGGTGAAAGTTAAGTTGCGCGTAGAAAGATGGGTATTTGTGAGTGCTTACGGACCTGGCAGCAAGAGGAGTGAAGAGGAGAGGGAGCAATTCTGGACTGACCTGAGTGAGTGTATTGAGAGTTTTAGAGGTCATTTCAATGTAGTTGTACTAGGTGACCTTAATGCAAGAGTTGGAGATGTAGTGGAGAAAGCCTGTTAGGTGTGTGTGTATGGAGCAGGAGTTGGTGGTCGGGTGTTGGTGGGGAGGCTGTTGGATGTGCGGGTGTTGAGAGGGGAGGGTGGAGGAGTGTCTGACCATCTGCTGTTGGAAGGTAGATTAAGAGTGGAGCAGAAGTGGATGGGCAACATGCGAGTGGGAGGAGGAAGAGAGTTAGTGAAAGTGAGTGAACTGAATGTGAGAAGTAGAGCCAAGTAGTTCCAGCAGGCGACAAGGGAAGAATATAACAACATGAGAGGACAGGACCTGAGAGATGTGGAGGAAGAATGGGAGACGTCAAGGGATGCATTGCCGAGATGTGCAAAGACGGTGTATGAGCTAGCCGTGTGGGCGGGTGCAGAAGAAAAGGTTGCGAGTGGTGGAACGAGGTCAAACTGGTGGTGGCACGAAAAAGAGAAGAGTTTGAGGAGTGGTTGCAGGTGAAGTCGGTGGTGGCTTATGAAAGCTACAAAGAGAGGAGGAACGAGGTGGAGCGGGTGGTGAGGAGAACCAATAGGGACGCTGATGCTCGGTGGGGCAGACGGTTGTGCCAGAATTTTGAGGAGAACAAAAAAAATGTTCTTGAAAGGGGTGAAGAGGATGAGAAAGAGAGAGACTGGAAAGGAGGGAGTGGTGAAATATGAAAATGGCCAGTTGTTGACGAAAAATGGTGATGTACGGAAGAGGTGGGCCGAGTATTTTGATGAGCTGTTGAATGTTGAGGATGACAGAGAAGCTGACATTGTTGCTGTGGGTGGTGGAGCTTGGATGCCTGTTTAAGGAGAAAGACTTGTGGCGGACATTACCAGGGAAGAGGTGCAGGAGGCAGTGGAGGTGATGAAAGCAGGGAAAGCTCTGGTTTGGATGGCGTTGCAACCGAGTGCCTGTAGAGGGGTGGAGTAATGATTGTCAAATGGTTGGCGAGGTAACTGAACTTGCGTTTTGTGGTAGGCGTGGTACCGATTGAGTGGCGCTGTGTTCGCATTGTTCCGCTGTATAAGGGCAAAGAAGATGAAAATCAATGCTGCAACTTGAAAGGTATCAGTCTGTTATGTGTGGTTGGTAAGTTGAACAGGAGAGCGCTGATCAAAAGGATTAGAGACTGTATGGACTGCACAATTGGAGAGGAACAGTGTGGCGTTAGGAGTGGTAGAGGGTGTTCCGATCAGATTTTTGAAGTGAGACATCTGTGAGAAGTACCTTGCCATAGGAAAGGATGAGTTCTTGGGATTCATGGATCTGGAGAAGGCACACAACAGGATTGACAGAAAAGCGCTGTGGAGGGTGTTGCGTTTATATGGAGTGGGCGGACATCTGTAGAAAGTGGTGCAGAGTTTCTATGTTGGCAGCCGAGCATGTGTCAGAGTGGGAAGCAAGGTGAGTGATTGGTTCACAGTGAAAGTGGGACTTAGACAAAGCTGCGTGATGTCTCCCTGGCTGTTCAACCTCTATATGGATGGAGTTGTCAGGGAGGTGACTCGAGTGTGCTGGGTCATGGCTTGGAACTGTTGGAAGCAAATGGGCAGAGTTTGCAGTTGAGCCAGTTGCTATTTGCTGATGATACGGCCCTGGTTGCGGATTCAGAGGAGAAGCTATGTAGGCTAGTGTCTGAGTTTGGTCAAGTGTTTGAGAGGAGGAAGCTTCGAGTGAACGTGGGTAAGAGTAAAGTAATGAGATGCTCCAGGACTGTTGATGAGAGCAAAATTAGTGTCCCCCTAAATGGAGAGCTCTTGGAGGAAGTCCAGAGTTTCAAGTAAGAGGGCTCCCATGTGGAGATAATTGAACTAGTGGAAACTGAAATGAAGGCGCGAGTGAAGGAGGGATATAAAGTGTTGGGTGCACTGAAGAGTGTAATGAGCTGTAGGACCTTGGAAAGGGAAGCAAAGAAAGAGCTGTATGAGGGTGTTGTTGTCCCAACTGTGCTCTACGGAACTGAAACTTGGGAAGTGAGAGCAGAGGAGAGGAGAAAGTTGAATATTTTCGAGATGAAATGTTTGAGGAATATGACTGAAGCAACGCTGAGATACCGGATCACCAACAACGTGGTTTGAATCAGAATAGGGATGGGTGAAGAAGTTTGGAGGACAGAGTGGATTCGCGTGTTCTGAGATGGTTCAGGCACAGGGAGAGGATGGATGAAGGGAGATTGGTGAAAAGGATGATGAATGCGGAGGCAAGTGGTTGCAGGCCTAGAGGTAGACTGAAGTTTGTGTGGATGGATGGTGTGAAGCAAGCGTTGTAACGGAAATACCCGTCATTTCCTAACCCCTGATTTCTGCTTTATACTTGCAGATGAAGCACCTATATTAAACTATTAATTTCAGTATATGCCCTATGTTGATAGCTACTGAAAAGGCACTTGAACTAAAGAGTTACATAGAGGCTTATGCTCACCTCCCAGCTGACTCTAACCTCATCTCTGGCTGGTGTTTGACCTGTTATACCTTGTCTTCACTGGAACCCTGAGAGTCCTGCAGATAGGTCTGCAAGACACAAGGCTCAAGGTGAGACCATTTTCCCAATCAATCATATAGCTACAAGTTAGCACTGTCCACTAGTCCAGCTGCATTGCTCTGGAAAACCTCATCTGATTTACAACACTGCATTTATTTAATTTAGGGGTCCTTTTCAATCTTTTATCTCCAAGCTAGCTGAATCTGTGCATCTTGAAACCATCTCCTTTCGATCCGTATTTTTGCAATATTTTGGAAGCAGCTTTTAAGCTTGCGGAGATTCAATTAGAGAGGCTTTCATGCCAGTTTTGAAGCACAACAGATCCTGTTTAATTTGTCGAATAAATTACACATTAGTTGGTATTGCGTGCTTAGATTAGGAGGTCCACAATATTTATATATGCATACATAATATACATAGTTTTCATGTTAGTGTTTCTGTTGTTGCAGAGGAACCTCCGTTTTGTACTCCGCTCCTCACACAACATTCACAACACCCAATAATAATTTTAATTGGTTATTAAATAGTAGCGTGGTTAAGACTATAGCTGTGCCCATGACAAACAATTACCAGCGGGTGCTTGGAACAGTAGTGCGGTAAAATTCTAGAACTGCAGCTGTTGTAACTGGATCATGATACCAGTCATAGCAGTGTCTAAATAGTCGTGTATTTATCGCACATTCCATCAAGTGTAAGTTAGTTGTAGGCTATAGCTGAGGGATTCTTATGATTGGTAGTAGTTCATTCCAAAAGTCACCATCCAATCTTCCTAAGATGAACTTGATTGGGAGACTTCCCTGCATAGTATTGAACACCCTATTTGGAGTGGCAATATTTGACCATCCTGTGAATTTTGATTGTTGCTCATATGCCAAAGACTTTTATTGATCGCATCATATAGCTGGTTACCATCTTAGTTCATCTGTAAATAAATAATTTCAATAGTTGAAGATTCCTCATTATTCAATCCTAGTTCTTTGTCCTAACATGTTCAGCAGATGGAATACCCTTCAGGTTTTTCACATAATTAAATCAATAATAATTAATTCAACAATTGAAGATTCATTCATAGGGTTTGGTTTCTCAACTCATTGGAAAGTCTTGTGAGTCTCTTGTGAGTCTCGACACGAATTTGTGTCTTAACGCTCCCGTGCCACATAATAACTGAGGAGATTTTTCATTTGTATAGGCTATTTATATTTGGAAACAGCAGTTAACACATTCCTCTGTGTAAATTGGAAGTAGGACAATGTCTGCCTTAGGCCACAGCTGACAAGAGGACAAGAGGTGTTTTACTGACAAGAGGAAGAAACATTTTAATAACAAGAGGAGGTGAAGTTGAGTGAAGCTCTTTTAATTTTCCTAAAACCTGTTTTAATGTGCTGAAACTTTTTAATGTGGATTTTTATGGAAAAGAAATAAAATTTGAAAATCATTTTTACTGAACAAGAATTATAATTGCTCTGCGGAGAACAATGGTTGGAGCGAATTGTGCGGTGGTTGGGAGGGGGAGTGTTTTTGTGAGGGGTGACTTGCTGAGGTGTCAAGACAAAAAGGATGGAAGGATGTACAATGTCAAGGTGGTGGACCTTCGTGATGGAAGAGTCAAGGTCCACTATGTGGGGTGGGGG
>SDVV010008889.1:4284-16987 GCA_016164225.1 Gammarus roeselii
AAACCAGTGAAAACTGTGGGCCCTGCTGCTGACGACGGTTCCTCGGTACATTCGGGACCCAGAGTGTAAGTTGAGGGGCTACCGGCCGGACCCTTTAGCACAAAAGGGCTAAGTTGTGTGAATGTGAGCGTGTGAGGGTGTGAGGTGCGCCTTGCCGTCGGCCACCCCCCTTTCTGGGGGATGCGGCCTAGTGTCTGTATCTGTATGTTATTTTGTATCTTGTAAGCATTTGATGTAATGTAGCCTTTACAAAAATTGAAAAACCAGAAGGTAACTTTTGTGCGTAATATACTAACACAGTTTCACTCTAAAAAAAATCCTAATTTTCTAAACTCTACTCAGTGATAAACAAAAGAGCCTCGGTTTTTTTGATTTATAAACCATGCAAATAAACTAATAAAATGATCGTGGTTAATCAATAACAAATAATCATTTGAATCATTATAAAATACTTGCTCTTCTACAGATTTCTGAGTACAATATCAATAGCGTGATAAGTTAAATGCTGTAAAAGAATTGTATAGGATGTGAAAATATTTATGTTCATCAAGTGAAATGAATTCATTATATAATTCTCTTTGCTAAAGCACATGACAGTTACCCCATACTTTTAATCATGATTTGTAAACAAATATCATCCACGTATTAAATTCATTTATATAATTTGGAATTCAGATAAGCCATGTCTGGTACTGTTGTCGGTTTATCGATCCAACTAGGACAACAAAATCAAGCATGCCAAGCAGCATAAAATTTGCCAAACTAAAATATTTATGATGCTGTGTAGCAAGCTAAAAAAAAATTTGTACAAAATTTCCCGTCGATCGGTCACATGCGAAAAGGATGCAAACTATGAACTATTCACATTATCGTACGACCTGAAGGTTACGATTATTAAAGATATGAAATGAGGTTGCTTATCACGATTTTATTTTCCTATACCATCGTCGATTCTCAATGCGCTTTGCATCACACGAATAATAGGGTTTATACGTTATACATCTAATTCATTTATTCCAATTTAATGCTTCCTTTAATGGTATTTTGTGTTAATAATCCAGCTTAGCATTGAATCCGAATCTCCTCATGTTGAGGTGAACCCAGTTACCATTAATCACCTCAGCGTTATACTGAGGTTAATTCAGTTACCGTCAATCACCTCAGCGTTATACTGAGGTGAACCCAGTTACCGTTAATCACCTCAGCGTTATACTGAGGTTAATTCAGTTAGTGTTAATCTCCTCAGTCATATACTGAGGTGAACCCAGTTACCGTTAATCTCCTCAGTCATATACTGAGGTGAACCCAGTTACCGTTAATCTCCTCAGCGATATACTGAGGTGAACCCAGTTACCGTTAATCTCCTCAGCGATATACTGAGGTGAACCCAGTTACCGTTAGCAACGTAGCGTTTGCTCACCGCTGAAGTGGCCGCATGAATGTATTACTCACAACAACTTACCATCAATAGGAAGGATGTTGGTTCACCGCTGAAGTGGCTGCATAAATATATTACTCGCAACTAATTGGCATCAATAGGAAGGATGTTCTCATTATTCTTTGGCATCTGTTAGACGAAATTTGAATACTTTGAAACAAAATATTACCTTTAAATTATCATTATCAGAATTGAAGTTCGATTATCCTGTTCACGCAACAATCCAATTAAAATTCTCTTCACACTCATTATAAATTGAGCATATTAAGGCTATTATGAAAGCAATCGTGCCTGATTCTTTTAACGTGTGATCCTCAAAGAGAAGAGAAATGGCCCTAATGAGGCAGGTGCTTCTCTGCTTCTAATGAGTTGGGATCGCTGCAAAGCCACTAGGATCCCGATATTGCTCCCAAACAATTCTAAACAAGGGGACTCACTGCCAGGTTTATACCAAGTAAGCCAACAATGACGTTGGGAAACCATCTAAAACGATTTGTGATCCCATCCTTAGAAAAAAAAACTCTAGTCCGTAGCCAGGAATTGAACCCACGAAAATGCTGGTAGACAACACTGGAGTGTAGCTCCCTAAGCCACCCAACCTAACAATCGTTGTGAAGGCTCGATTAACAACCTCTTCTCGACGGACGCTTGGATCATAAATTTTGTTGTCTTGGATAACCTAATGTTGGTCTGCAATATCAACATCGTGGGTTCGTTTCCTGGATTAGAATTCAAGAGCTGTTTTATGCTGAAATAACTGAGAGTTCGAATTAATAGTCTTTGATAACCGTATAACTACTCGTTTATCCAGAGTCCAAGTCGTTTAAGTCATCGCTCGTAACATCTGTTGGCGCAATACGTAATATACTTGCGAGATTATTCATATCATCAACCCGTGCCATCTGTTGGCGCAATACGTAATATACTCGCGAGATTATTCATATCATCAACCCGTGCCATCTGTTGGCGCAATACGAAATATACTCGCGAGATTATTCATATCATCAACCCGTGCCATCTGTTGGCGCAATACGTAATATACTCGCGAGATTATTCATATCATCAACCCGTGCCATCTGTTGGCGCATTACGTATAATACTCGCTACATTGTTTATGTCATCGCTCGTGCCATCAATGGCGCATTACGTAATATACTCGCCCGATTATTCATGTGATTGCTCGGGCCATCTGTTGACGCACCACGTAATGTACTAGCCACATTGTTTATGTCATTTCTCACGCCATCGGTTGGCGCATCACGTGATTACTCGCCACATTGTTTACGTCATTGCTCTGAAAATACAAAATAAACGCTCTGAAAGAACAGAAGTTTTACTTATTCAAATACAAAAAATTAGTTGATTCGTAGGTTGATTACTTATGCTCACTGTCATCGGTTTATTTTTCGGAAGAAGTTTAGAAGCCTCGATAACTGTGATGATGATGCACGTTGTTGAAATCGTTGAGCTGATTGTTTTTCGTGAACAATACATCAAAGAAGCACATGACCTACAAATCCTTACTGGAAACAGTAGCCGAAATATTCGTCTGAAGAGCTACGCATCACAAAATAGAATGCATAATTTGTTGTTGAAATAGTGATTTTACTAGCTTGGGACAATTTTAACCCATTTTAATCAATTCCATTTCTTACGACATATTCTTCCTGGAACTGGTCGTCATCAAAAAAACATTGATGTTGCATCAGATCAGAGGTTATTAAGCTGCCGCACATCTTATAGCTTGGGCTCGCTGCTTGTCGTCCGCTGCTTGTTTGTGATTTTCGCCCTTTGCCAAAAAAGATTATATGTGCGCCTGGTGAGCACAAGAAAAATATTTTGACGAAACGGATCTCCGCGTTTAATCATTTATAAATTCAAGAGTAATATGTATGCACGCCAGTGCGTAAGGTAGCATCGTCGAGACTGATACAAGGTATACGGCTACACGAACACAGTAAGCTCCGACAGCAACGGAACACAATGTTTACAGCTACGCGGTCTAGTTCGGTTAGAGTATAATTTATGAATTCAAGTAAGAAAAAGACTCAGACGGAACGAATCCCTGCCTCCAAAACCTCAGAATCTTAGAAGTATTATGTACGCGCGCCCGTGCGCACATATAGTATCGTCGAAATTGGTACACGGTATACGGCTTCACGAATTAGATCAACTTCAACCGCAACGCATCATAAGGTTTATAGCTACGCGGCCCACGTCAACCACAGAAATAACAAATGGTCCTTGCATGAGCGACTGGAAAAACACTCATTCACACAATCACTAACAGGAACTTTGCTTCTCAGAAGAGCCCGATGGGTTCCGGAGAGTAACCCAAGTCCCTCGGGTCCCCCGAACTCCCCGGGTCCCTCGAGTCCCTTCGTCTCAGCTCATCTTGGTTTGTCTCGAATCATTTCGGCCAGTTTCGACTCGTCGCACACAACTCGACCTGCCTAAACATGTTTCGACTGATTTCGACGCATCTCGACAAGCTTCGACGCGGCTCTCCCCCTCTGAGTCATCAATGCTGTGGACTGTAATAACTTATTTGTCTACTCAAGCACTCCACATTTATACATTCCTCTGTGTACGGGTTTTACAGCGTTGTGAGGGGGGAACAGAGGTTCCAGGATTTGCAGGGGCCTATAGGATCTCACAGTTTCTCAAGAGGGTCCCAAAGTGTCTCAAAGATGTCCCAAAGGGTCTCAAGGGTGGCATAAAAGGCCACAAGGGTCCAAGTTGGTCCCCTCAAATCCACCTGGTTTTCCAAGTCCCCCGTGTTCCCGAAACCCCGGTTCCCCCGAGTCCCGGGAGTCCCACGAGTACCCCCATTCCCTGAGTCACCAGTCTCAACCAACCTCGATAAATAATAAACAATGCAAAATTTATTACCATGAAAAACGGCAGGGATAAATACTAGAACCCACGAAAGAAGAAATGATATAAAACTATGATAAAGTGTTATTGATCTATAAAATTAATGATCATCCATCCACCCCAATGCAACGTGCTGTGGTTACTTGAGGGTGTGATGTGTTACAGAACCTTGGATTGGAAGACGATGATAGGTTTCAGTGCGTAGGAGTACTTCAGTCTGTGCAGAGTGTGTGTCAAAGACGTGATAAATGGAAGCGGGTGAAATAATGAATGCAAATGTATTTGAGATGAAATGTTTCAGCAGCAAGTCAGAAGGGACGCGGATTGATAGAATCAGAGATGTGCAGATCAGAAATGCTGCCTGGCCGGTAAATCAGAGAGTACTGAGGTATTTCGGACACGGAACAGGAAAATGTAAAAAAAAACAGCGAAGAGAAAGGATACCCGATGAAGATGGAAGGATAATTAATGCAAAGAGGCATCGCATTACTAGAGGTATCGAAGTGGAGGGAGCCACGCGAAGTAAGAGAATGAGTGGATGATAATAATGAACGGACGTAACATACACCATCATTGAAAAAGGTATCTGTTTCATCTCTCGTGGGATAAATCACGTAAGCCAGTCGGGCCTTCCTGCTGTCTCTGGCATTTAACCTTGTATACTTGTAGCTGTCTCTGGCATCTAACCAGTCGGGCCTTCTTGCTGTCTCTGGCAATTAACCTTGTATACCTGATGCGGTCTGTGGCAATTTGATTTGATTTGATTCGATCCTAATTTCCACCAGAGCATCAATGCGAGTCATAATAGGCTCCCACGTAGGGCTCGATGATCATGGATTCCATTAGGCTTGCACGCCTCAGTGTGCGAAAAAAAACGCTGTTACAGTCAGAAAAAAAATGAAAATTTTAGCAATGTCAGACCCACGCTCGTGCGCTTAAGAAAAAACGTTTAGGCGAAACGAATCTCAGCTTCCAATTATTTAGAACTTGAAGAGTAATATGTACGCACGTTAGTGCGTACTTGTTGCATCGTCGAGACTGGTACAAGATTTACAGCTACACGGACAGAGTCAGCTCCGACAGCAACGTAACACGAGCTAGACCGCTATGCGGTCTAGGTCGATTATTGTACACTTCATTCATTCAGGAAAAACTCGGACGAAACAAATCCTCGCCTCCAATCATTTAGAACTTCAAAAGTAATATGTACGCACGCTAGTGCGCACAGGTATCATTGTTGAGACTGGTATGCGGATGTACGGACAAAATCAGCTTCGACAGAAACGCAACACAATATTTCCAGCTACACATTCTAGTTCAGTATATTTACAACTAACTTATTCAGGTAAGATAAAGACTCAGACAAAACGAATCCCCGCCTTCAACCACTCAGAACTTCATAAGTAATATGCACGAGCGCCAGTGCGCACAGATAGTAGTGTCAAAATTGGTACAAGGTCTATGGCTTCACTGATTAGATCAACTCCAACTGCAACGCATCACAAGGCTTAAAGCTACGCAGTCCAGGTCAACCTTAGAAACTAATTATGGTCCGTGCACGTGCGAGCGAGCACAGACTGAAGAAAAAACACCTAATCGCAAAATCACAGACAAAAACTCCCGCACAAATGCGCAAGCATTATTATACATGACAAAATTGTGGATCGTAGAGAAAAATGTAAGGACAGGTTCGTCATAGGCAGAAAAACATCACAGATTATTGATTTCGCATTTATTGTTTAAGGTGATAGGGTAAGGGGGGCAGAGGTCTCATTAGTCTCATAAGAGCCCGATGAATCTCGGAGGTTAACCTAAGTCCCCCGGGTCTTCCCGAGCTCCCCGGGTCCCCCGAGACCCCTCGTCCCAGCTCATCTCGGCTTGTCTCGAATCATTTCGGCCAGTCTCGACTGGTCGCGACCAACTCTACTTACCTCAACATGTTTCGACTGATCTTGACGCACCTCGACTAGCTTCGACGCGACCCTAACCCTTTGTGCTAGTATATACATTTTCAAGTATTTGATTTTTACAGCGTTCGGAGGTGGGAGCAGGGGTCCCAGGGATCAGAAGGGCCTCAAGCGCGTCCCAAAGTTTCTCAATGGGGCACCAAAGGGTCTCAAGGGTGTTCCACAGCGCCCCGGAAGGGTCCAAGTGGGTTCCTCAAATCCTCCTGGTCTTTCAAGTCCCCCGGGTTCCCGAAACCCCCGGCTCCCTCGAGTACCCCCATTCCCTGGTCACCTAGTCTCAACCAGCCTCGGTTCGTCTCGACTCATCGCCTCGCCAGTCGACTCGTCTCCACTCGCCTCAAACTGCCTCAACTCGCCTCGTCCATTCCACGCACTTTGCCATGGAAGACTTTCACTCTCTACGATCAACAGCAACATTATTTCACCATTTAGCCATCAAAACGCTCAGCTGTGCTCGGACATTTATTAGACGCCCGTGAGAGTGCAAATTCTCCCACCGCAGGTTGGACTTGACTAACTAACACACCGCATAGTCCACCTAGGGCCCCTGCGAGCGTCTAACGATACATAATTATATAACTAATCCAAAATTGATCCCCATGCAAATAGGGCACAGACAAATAATAGAGCTCACGAAATAGGAAATACTAAAATACAAAAATAAAGTGTTAATGATCTATAAAATGAATAATCATCCATCCACCCGAAACTCTGGCACTTCACAATGTATACTTGCTGTTGTCTCTGGCAATTAACCTTGTATACTTGTTGCAGTCTATGGCAATTAACCTTGTATACCGGTTGCTTTCTCTGGCAATTAACCTTGTATACGTGTTGCTGTCTCTGGCACTTAACCTTGTATACCTGTTGCTCTCTCTGGCAATTAACCTTGTATACCTGTTACTGTCTTTGACAATTAACCTTGTATACCTGTTGCTGTCTCTGGCAAATAACCTTGTATACCTGTTGCTGTCTCTGGCAATTAACCTTGTATACCGGATGCTGTCTCTTGCAAGTAACCTTGTATACCTCTTGCTGTCTCTATCAATTAACCTTGTATACTTGTTGCTGTCTCTGGCAATTAACCTTGTATTCCGGTTGCTGTCTCTGGCAATTAACCTTGTATACCTGTTGCTGTCTCTGGAAATTAACCTTGTATACCTATTTCTGTCTCTGGCAATTAACCTTGTATACTTGTTGCTGTCTCTGGCAATTAACCTTGTATACCTGTTGCTGTCTCTGGCAATTAACTTAGTTTGTGACTCGAAGCGATTGGACGGACTAATTACCGAACCCTTCCGATGTGAAGGGTTAGCATTGTACGCATGTAAGCGTATGGTGTTGATTGTAATATATGTCATGATTGTAATATTGTCTTGGTACGACCATTTCTACAGCCTAGGGGTGTGACTGTAATATACATACATGCCCGTCTGGCTAATCAGTGTCCCTAAAAGTTATATCTCTGTGTCTCGGAACACTTCTGAATGATCATTATTAGCAACTTGTACAGGGGCTTAACCAAGGAGGGTTATGGTAGCCGCCGCCCACTCCTCTATCAAATCCACGAATGTTGACCACAAAGGCCCTATTTACGAACAACGAATACTTGTTTGAATTTCCCCGACCCCTCCGGAAATACTCCCTAATAGCCAGGAATTATAATTAGGTCCATCAACGAGTCTCCACCCAGTTACCAAAGCAGGAGCAGCTTTCCATGAGTGTTTTCCCACCAATCATGACCGGTCTATAAATAGCCTTAAATTCTCATCAGAGACGATTACGCCAACAGTTCAAACAAAGTGCCGTATACCTGGACAAAAGGTTACCGCCTAACGCGCCTCACTTTTCCTTCAAATCTGTGTACTGAAGTCCTGCTTGGGGTCATTTAGGGCCCGCCGGCACGAGGACACGAGCTCCTACTCTGTGAGACATGGTAATAGATTAGCTGTGTTGTTCAGTGGAAAAAATCACGGCTGGCAGGATAATCATTGCATGGAGGGGAATTATTTATTGGCGTCGATCATAAGTACCGCACACTTCAAGTTTGGATCTCCAGTGTGTTGTTCAGCAATTGATGCAAAATTACTCGTCTTATTAAAAATAATATTCAATGGTAACAGTAGTTTTGTAACTAGGCTACCCATCAAAGACTTCTATACAGAGTATATTCAAAATTATTGAGCATGTGAAAGTCTAACAAACGAAAATTGACTGCCATTGCCATGAACATGTCATAATCCAGTGTCAAATTATTGATTTACTTAGTCGAGACTGGGCAGGAATCATGCGTTGTAAATGCAATTATTCCTAATCACTTCGCTGCTTGCCAGTTGGTTTCTTCGGTCAAAGATCATATCAAAAATATTCAACCACTGATCCTGGGGACAAATGTTCTCATAATAACACATCATACAAATCACCTTGCAGTCATCAGATAGTTCAGTAACAGGCTTAGGCATCAGTAATAATGCACCTGCCAAGAAAAAAGTCAAGCTGACCCATATAAATATAGGGAAATTTATAAATCTCGAAGTTATCTCTATGTATTGAAAGACACTGAAATGTTGGGAGCATTTACCGTAGACCAATTTACGGAGCTGGTACGTGTCGTTTCAATTCTGAACTTTTTCTTAGTCAGTGCTGCTGTTGGATAGTTATACAAACGTTCTAACGGTATAATTTTTCACTCCTATTCATGCATTGAATAATTTTTTTAAATAAACAAGGTGCACACGTCAATTCACGATAATAATTACAAACATTTTTAGATGTACTAATGTGGATCAAATGCATATAGATTGAATTATCTCTGCATTTAAAATCATTTTTTATGAACAGTATCCGTGATGACAAATTACAAAAATGTCAGAATACACAGATATGTAGCATGTATTTGTCAGTGTGAGCTGTTTTGAAAACAATATTTGGTACTTAGATATACTTAATATTAACTTGTATCTTAGGTCAGGATATAATATGTACATCTCCATTCCAGCAATCGATGGCCATTGATGAAGGACATTCTCGACTCTCTATTGTAAAGAGTTTAATTAGGCAACCCAAGTGCAATCCACGCCCATTAAAGAGTTTAATTAGGCAACCCAAGTCCAATCCACGCCACTTAAAGAGTTTAATTAGGCAACCCAAGTCCAATCCACGCCACTTGAAGCTCGTTGCTCGTCCCCTCACGCAACATTGATTGCGAATGATGGAAGGTCCTTGAAGAACCGTCGTCATGCCCTGTTCTAGGAAATTCTAAAGTTTGCCTCAATGGAACCCAAATACGTTCAGTGTTTCGTGACGATTGAGGTTATATTTTGAAAGTTCGTTAATGCTGATGCGTAAGAGAAGAGGCCATTGATTTTTTATAGACTGAACGTTATTCGTGCCATGGTTTCAATCATATAATATGCGATTGACGTATCCCATGTACTTGTGCAATATTCACTTGTAATACCAAGTTTATTAAATCCTGCATGTTAATTTCTCAATGCAGTGAATGTGGTGATTCAGATTGCATTGGTTATAGCCAAATTTACGTTCAACAATAAGATCCATTACCAACTATTTAGACTCGGACTCATTCCAGTTGGCTTTCCAACTGTCTTTGAAAGTCCTGAACCACACGCGCTTATAACAGTTTTTTTCGAAGATAACTTTACGAGCTCGTTCCAATTCTTCAGTAAATTCAAGCATTAGACTCGTGCTTTGATTTTGGGAGGCTCATATTCGGCCGAAGGATGGCCATCCCTCGGCCTCCTTTGCATTCAGACTGGGATGCACGATACGTTCAGCGTCAGTAACTTTCTCTCAGATCATTTATGGAAGTACTCGCTCACTGCACCGCAAAAGATCCATCATGTTATTCGAAGAAGAGTTTCCCAATATAAACAAAGAAATGAAAGAAAGTTTTTCTAGTCTGAAGGAACCGCTTGTGATGGGTTTAAAATACATTAAAGCACCTTCCGCTGAACTGCTTCCTTTATGAATAATATAAAAATATTCCTACCAAGCCTCTGACATAAAATAAAATTGCATTACACCCGGCAGAAGACGTCAATTCTAGAGTGCATGGATTCGAAGTACAACGTTATTATTTAAATTGTGATTTTCACAAGTTTCTCAATTTATTTCTAATGTGTTCTAATAGGACTATTAATTTACAATGAGTGTTGGCATTAATGGCGGTCCCCAACATGTCCTACAGGTTATAAGGATCAATCTCCCAAATGTAAAGACAGTCAATGATGAAGGAATGTTGGCATTTTAGGGCTTAGAATAAAGAAGTCCGCTGAACACTGCTACAAAAACAATTGAAGGTCAACAAGCGTTACTGATCTAGGTGAAATTGGTATATTAAATCTACTGTTAACAGCGTCTACCGCAAGGGATTGATCTGTAAGGGACGCTGAGATAGAACAACATTCCAATCATTCTCAGGGTATTTTGATTTTTCCGTTTGCTCAACTTCAAACAATGACAGTTAATCCTACACTAAGGCGTCTTTCTCCGTGCACGCTGATCAGTGCTGACACTCTGTGAATCTTTTTCCAGGGACAATTCTGCATGGATCCTTCAAACATACGTTGAACTACTGGCAAATTGGGAAAAAATGTTACATAGATCACTTATGCTCTACATCCTTCAATTTTGCAGAAAACTATTTAAAAAAAATATTGAAGCGCAACTGTAAACTGATACTCAAAGATTTTGTCTTAATTGAAGAATCTGTAAGTGAAAACTCTAAATTAAACTTGTTATATATCTGTGAAGCGAAATCTATAAATTTCCCGATTGTAACTGTTCACATGCTGGAAGCATCTATATATTTTATGAAAAGGCATGAACAAAATTCAGCATTGTCAGGGTACCAAAATTATAAATCTTATTTACAGTTCGACAGTCTTATGAGATTAGGTTAGATTAACTATGAGGAAATTCCATAAAACCGGCTCCACAATAGGCAATTAGATTACGAATAAAAACATGCAAAACCAACGTCTTGAACCGGCAATTTGTGTTCGAGCCCCATTTAATTGAAGTAAAATTTTTGTCTTGCTAAAACGACTCCCCCAAACTCGGATAGTCGGCCATGAGAATGACATGAATATTCAATACAATAACAACCTTTGCAAACCACCGGGACATGAACGATTTATTTAAATGATACAAAAACATACTCTGAGAAAAAAATCCTAGAAATATACAGAAAAAATGCACTGGGGCGCCTCTGGGTGTGGACTGCCAGACTTCCTGTGTAAAATTTATCAAATCAGACTCAGCGATTGATCTGGTTAGGTTTTATACATCCTAGTAGATGGTGTACTTCTAACGCAGATCAGCACTACGACGATTCATGGGCTCAGCATTGAGCTCTCGCGTTTTATTCGACTACGTATTATTACATCATGGGTGAGGAATATAAATATGAATACATTTATATGATCCCATAAAATAATAATGTATTAATAATGGAATCATTGTAACAGTATTGAGAACAACAGTTAAGTGAAATACTGAATTTGTGTTTATAGCGACATTTCTCAAAAGTTTGATGCTAAAAACTTGAACCCTTCATTTTTATTCCAATACTTGTAAAAAAATTCCATGGTTAGTCTGTAACCGGAAAAAACAATTCAACTTTTCCCACGTGGTATTTCACTTCATATAGACATTTTTTACGGTACAATATGCAGACAAAGTTTATGAGTGGGTTATGTCAATCACGTTTCCGATGAGTTCGATTATCGAGCAGGAAATGAACATAGAAGATTTTACTAAGTTTTCAATCATAAACGAATTTTCTTTCGCCACTGTACCTCAACCGGTTCTTCGGAGGATTTGAACCTTGGATCGCATTTCATCGAGGATCAAATTGTATTCCTGCACTTTTTAAAGTGTAATCCTCAAGCTAGTCTACGACGTATTCCCCCCAATGAAAATCAAGTCGTGCCATAAAAACAGGATTGAGTTATCTAGACTGGCCTTGGCTGTGTGACAATAATGTATACATAAATGTTTAATATCATGTTCGACAGCGTAATATTCCCTGGCACATCCTTTAATATATGTAGCAGTGACAGATGAGCATGAGCATTCTGGCTATCTCACCTGGCTTACGAGGGATGAGTTCAGCGAAGCGAAGGCATGGAGATATTACAAGCGATTTCCTCTGTCGCTTTATGGACGAACGAACTCGGTGCCCAGTATTGATACGGAGCGAGTTGTTTGATGACGCTAATCGGAGATGCCGCTTGGCTCCGTTTAAATACGTTTGCGAGTAAATAGACGAGGATGTAACTAAATATCACTGATGACTTAGGAAATTCAATTTGTTCAGTATAGGGACAGGAAATTCCTTAATGAATAATCTTGATGATAAAAATCACGGGAAAGTGATACTATACATATATATATA
>SDVV010008890.1:0-16985 GCA_016164225.1 Gammarus roeselii
GGATGGATAAAGGGAGATTGGTGAAAAGAGTGATGAATGCGGAGGCGAGTGGTCGCAGGCCTAGAGGTAGACCGAAGTTTGGGTGGATGGATGGTCGGAAGCAGGCGTTGGGAAGAAGAGACATGAATGTGGAGGTGGCGAGAGAGCGTGCAATGAACAGGCGTGAGTGAAGAATGGTTGTGAATGGTTGATTTTGACGCTGCTCAGATGTGCTTTCCTGCCCTTGGCATCCCGCTGTCGGGATGGTCGTGGGTGGGGAGGGCCCGGTCATTATGACGCGGCGGGGGTAAACCAGTGAAAACTGTCGGGCCCTGCTGCTGACGACGGTTCCTCGGTGCATTCGGGACCTAGAGTGTAAGTTGAGGGGCTACCGGCCGGACCCTTTAGCACAAAAGGGCTAAGTTGTGTGAGTGTGAGCGTATGAGGGTGTGAGGTGCATCTTGCCGTCGGCCACCCCCTTTTTTCTGGGGGATGCGGCCTAGTGTCTGTAGCTCTATCTGTATGAAGAATCAAAATTTACTTCAATTCGACAACATACACAAACAGCCTAACTCTCTACTTCCATTCCAACTGGAGTTATAAGGACTCCAAGGTGAAATGACTAGTTTATGACTACTAAGGTATAATGACTAGTTCATGGCTACTAATGTATAATGACTGGTTTATGACTACTGATGTATAATGACTAGCTCATGACTACTAAGGTATAATGACCAGTTTATGGCTACTAAGGCATAATGACTAGTTTATGACTACTAAAGTATAATGACTAGCTTATGACTACTAAGGTATAATGAGTAGTTTATGACTACAAAGGCATAATTACTAGTTTATGATTACTAAGGCATAATTACTAGTTTATGACTACTAAGGTATAATGACTAGTTTATGACTACTAAGGCATACTTACTTGTTTATGACTACTAAGGTATAATGACTAGTTTATGACTACTAAGGTATAAGGACTAGTTTATGACTACTAAGGTATAATGACTAGTTTATGACTTCTAAGGTATAATGACTAGCTTATGACTACTAAGGTATAATGACTAGTTTATGGCATATATTAATGGGAAGCACAATTGTGGTACTACCAACAGCTTGGTCGAGGGCAATTTTTCCATTCAAACGAAATAAATGCTTACGACAAAAATATGCAAAACCTGACAAAATGACTACATGTGGACCTTCTGAATTAGAATTTCTTCTTTTATTTCAATAACTAGTATTGTATAAGTCAAATTATGGGTATTACAGTTTGACGATCTAAATTTCAGTGATTTTTTTTAAATTTCGCCTTATAGAACCCCACTTGCAACCGTCCATTGAGGTGCAACCTCCTTACATAAAATCACACAGCAAAATGAACAGGATGTGTTGCTGAGACCTACATCTACTCGATGAACTCAAAAATGAACAGTGTGCGGTGAATCCCACATCACGACACTGTTTTAGGGAGAGGAAATGAGCTTCATCGTGGAATAAAATCGAACTTCCATGAGTTTTAAATTTGAATTTTAAATTAAATCATATCAGTTTGAATCCCATGTCTTATTTAACACATGGAATTAAACATTCCAGGTAAACAAAATTTTGTTTGAAGTTACAGTATGGGCTCATTGAGTTCTTGTACCGGTGTCCTAGTGATTGGGCTCATTGAGTTCTTGTGCCGGTGTCCTAGTGATTGGGCTCATTGAGTTCTTGTGCCGGTGTCCTAGTGATTGGGATCATTGAGTTTTTGTGCCGGTGTCCTAGAGATTGGGCTCATTGAGTCCTTGTACCGGTGCCCTAGTGATTGGGCTCATTGAGTTCTTGTACCGGTGTCCTAGTGATTGGGCTAATTGAGTTCTTGTACCGGTGTCCTAGTGATTGGGTTCATTGAGTTCCTGTACCGGTGACCTAGTGATTGGGCTCATTGAGTTCTTGTACCGGTGTCCTAGTGATTGGGATCATTGAGTTCTTGTACCGGTGTCCTAGTGATTGGGCTCATTGAGTTCTTGTACTGGTGTCCTAGTGATTGGGCTCATTGAGTTCTTGTACCGGTGTCCTAGTGATTGGGCTCATTGAGTTCTTGTACCGGTGTCCTAGTGATTGGGTTTATTGAGTTCTTGTACCGGTGTCCTAGTGATTGGGCTCATTGAGTTCTTGTACCAGTGTCCTAGTGATTGGGCTCATTGAGTTCTTGTACCGGTGTCCTAGTGATTGGGTTCACTGAGTTCTTGTACCGGTGTCCTAGTGATTGGGCTCATTGAGTTCTTGTCCCGGTGTCCTAGTGATTGGGTTCATTGAGTTCTTGTACCGGTGTCCTAGTGATTGGGCTCATTGAGTTCTTGTACCGGTGTCCTAGTGATTGGGTTCATTGAGTTCTTGTACCGGTGTCCTAGTGATTGGGCTCATTGAGTTCTTGTACCGGTGTCCTAGTGATTGGGCTCATTGAGTTCTTGTACCGGTGTCCTAGTGATTGGGTTCATTGAGTTCTTGTACCGGTGTCCTAGTGATTGGGTTCATTGAGTTCTTGTACCGGTGTCCTAGTGATCATTCCAAGGTATTTCGCCCACTATTCAGTTTGTCTGCCTTTCTCCCGTCTTGGTCTTTACCACCACACCATATGTGATGACTACCCAATGCTGCTCAATACACAAGTTGAGAACATCCCTCGACAACATTTGACGCTCTGCGTAGGGGCGTACGTTCTTCTGAGATGTACTAGGCAATGGAGAGAGATCGAGAGTTCACACACCATACTGTTGACTTAATGTGGTAACATTCCATGTTGACAAAAGGAAAACAAAAGTTTATGTATCGTCTACAAACCCATCCATGATGCAAATCTTGAAACTCTGTTGTGGTTACGTTGTAGCATAAGCTTGTGAGATTAAGAACTAATGAGGGAACAAACGTTCGAGGTTTGGAACTCCTCACACCCTGTCGGGATGGATCAGGAATCCAGGCGAAGGTTCACTCCATGGTTGCGACGGTTTCTGATGTGGATGCATTGAGGTTGAGAAATCCATCTGGACAGTAGGAAGTCTAGGATTGAAATGGTTTCGTAAAAGAATGGAAGATAGTGCGTTTGTTGTAGGCTTTTCGAATAATGAGTGTAAATTAAATATATTGTTCACCAACTTCACGACCCTAATAGTTATGTGTTTTCAGACGACCATGAAAGTCCATGACTATTGTCAGTCCATGACTACTGTCAGTCCAAGACTATTGTCAGTCCATGACTACTGTCAGTCCATGACTACTGTCAGTCCATGACTACTGTCAGTCCATGACTACTGTCAGTCCATGACTACTGTCAGTCCATGACTACTGTCAGTCCATGACTACTGTCAGTCCATGACTACTGTCAGTCCATGACTACTGTCAGTCCATGACTACTGTCAGTCCATGACTACTGTCAGTCCATGACTACTGTCAGTCCATGACTACTGTCAGTCCATGACTACTGTCAGTCCATGACTACTGTCAGTCCATGACTTCTGTCAGTCCATGACTGCTGTCAGTCCATGACTACTGTCAGTCCATGACTACTGTCAGTCCATGACTGCTGTCTCCCACTTGATCATCAGAAACAATGTTTTTTTCATCTTGTATTTTGTTATGTCCCATTTATAAACATGCAGGGTGTCCAGGGCTGTACACTCATTAAACTCAACAGGAAAACAAGTATTACGGGCGCAGAAAATGCCTTTGCGAAATGTGTGCCTTTTCTAATAATATGATTTTCGCAATTAATCACTTCACAAACATCACAAATCCAGCACAAATTCTAGTGAGCAATGTTACTATCACAGAGCTACCGGGAATTTGTAGTTTTTATAATTGTTTACAAGTTCTTACACTCCAGAGAACATTTCAGCATGATTGGTAACTAGCTTTCTCGCTCAGCTGGAGTCTTGCATAGACTGCCTCAATTTGAACCTCCTAGTGTTCCAATTGAAGCATTTGACAAATTTTCATCCACATCTAATTTACGCTACTACAGCTTATGGGAAATCTCTTATTGGTAATGCGAAGTGTTTCAAATTTTCAGAGAAGAGTTTTAATGATACAAAAGACCAATCAATCGTCTTCGTACATTTTAAATAATTTGTTCATATCGGATGATATTTGTGTGTATTTTATTCATATTGAATTTAAATGTGCTCGACCTCGTGGACATCATACTACAATTTTCTCCATAGGTAACTACAGCCTTACACAGGTGTTTCTGTCCCATGAAGATCTTCCTGCATATATTACTCAGGTAACTGTTGTTGTTCCAGAGCACCATGAATAAATAATTATTTTCCGAGTTTCAAGTCTGAACTGAGAAAGTATTTTTGAGGAAAGCTTCTCTGACGACCGTATTCTGCTTCAATTGAACTATCAAACCTGAGGAAGTTTAACGCTCATTGTTTTGCTGAAACTTTCCGTAACAAATGTTTTTCGATTGAATACTTAGGTTCCTCAAAGTTGTTTCACCTTATAACCTGTGGGTATTTGAATTATCTTGACCGTTTGTCATGTGTAGTTGCCATAAAAGGTTCTTTGGTGGTTGTGTTCAACGATAGAAAGGTGCTAGGTTTCTATCCTGCTGATATTGTGCCTCCACACAAAGCTGGCTAAAACTATCCAAATTAATTCAAATTAGTTTGAGGTGCATAACGTTGAATTCTCGTAAGAGTAAATTCCTTGACTTTGGACTGTTGATAGGGCTTATTCTTAATTGGTGAAAATACATCAATTGGCCACAATATTCGCTAGGTAGCTATAATTTTTTTTTGTCTCCTTAGATACATAGATTCGGCAGATTTAATGCAAGTCATTCTGCATGAGCAGCTGGCCGTGTAGCAGGTTCTTCAGGTTGTGTCACTTCTGACCTACCGACATTTGTTACGAGCTTTGGTGTGAATATTCGATCATTTTTTGTAGTTCGTTTCTTCACTCATTCATTGCTTACATCCCCATTGGCCGATTAGGCTAAATGAGGTTTCTAGACTAATGGGAATAGTATCTATTGTTGCATGACGTGGACTTTGTAATGTAGTTTGAATGTGATCATTTTAATCTTCTCGATAAACTTACTTACATCCTTATTCACTTACTTACTTTCATAGATATTTACCCACTTTCTTATGTAATTTTCAATCGTTGTCGTTGTCGTCATTTTGACGTAGGCCGGCAGTAATTTTAACGCGTACAGAGAAGAAAATACCTTATCAATATTCGTCGTATTTTTACGTCTGGCAGACTGTATACCTGGAGCATAGGTCATTTACAGCTGTAAATTCGTGGTGATGGGAATGAAAGTAATAATAATTATTCCTTAACAATGGTAATAATAAGAATTATACAGAAAATAATAATAATAATAATGATAATAATATAATAATAAAAATAATAATAACAATAATAATATTAATAGTAATACTAATAATAATACTACTAATAATACTAATGATAATATATAGACATACAGCCGTTTCCCCCTAGTTAGGGGGGTGGCTAAGTTAGGCAGACACAGAGGGGGAGGCGCCCGAACACAAGACCGCCGTGTCCCTGCCGAGTCTCGAACTCGCGACATGCAGCACCAGAGGCTGACACTGCAGTCGGATACGCTAACCACTCGGCCAATAAAAGTAATAATTATAATAATAATAATAATTTATTAATAATAGGCTGCACATTCATGTGCAGCCTATAATAATATAGGCTGCACATGAATGAAAGCCATGCCATTAATGAGAACACATAAACAAAATTTATACCCACAATAGAAATATAAAAGTAATGAGGACATCTTTATCCTACTTATGCGTAGAGCAATTTCCGCTTGCCATCTTAGGACAAACGACGAACCGGACGCATCACCACAGCAGATTGCAAGGAGAATTCCATTAAAAAAGTCATATCACGAGTCATGAGGCTGAGTGCCGTTTTTCGAAACAGAACTTTTACGTTAACCGGCTTGGTTTCCCCAAAAACCCTACTCGCAGACGTCGGTCGTGGGAACAGCGTAAGTCAGCAATTGATATCATTATAACTCATGGCTCATTTTATTATGTGAGAGCTTTTTTCCGGAGTGCATTTCGATACAATGGGTGGCAATATGATTTGAAAAGTTGATTTCTAGCTTCCATTTGTGTGAACGGGAATTTTTGTATCAACACGTTTTCTAACTAGATTTTGTCGCCTTGTTGACGTGTCCAAGATATTGAAATTGATCCACATAACTAAGGGTGAAACCCCAAAGCTCTATCTCAATGGAGAGATAATCCTAAGGACCAATTGGTTTTACGGGCATCGATACAGTTTTTGTGATATAATGTACAATATCAGGAAAGGACATAAACACTAGATATCAAGGAGTTTTCGCGGTGCAAAGAAATTTGGTCTGCACATCAATGACAGTTAACCCAGCCATTGGCGATATGACAACCATAGTTTACAGTACCTAACAAAATATCCAAATCATCGGTGCACACGGATACAACTATAGCGAGAGCTGACCACCCTGTTTAAATTTCAATTGTAAAATGAAACTAGCAGATAACAAATTGACAAATAAATTTCATACATACATTTGGCCGTCGAAATTGAGATGGGCAGATATGCTCTCCCTAAGACGAGGGTAAATTAAGCAGCCATGGGTAGAGCCACGTCTCCTGCCAAGCTGTTTAACTGTGTACTTCTTGTAAAGGTGTTTGAATGGTGAACGTCGGGAGAGACCAGATCTTTGGAGCGAAACAACGATCCGATAGTGGAGGAGTTTTTTAAGGCAAGGTTGAATTTAACATGAAGTCAAAAGTCCGAGAGTGTGTTCAGTAGTTCAGTGTAAAGTAACATTGAGTCCAAGCCATGATAAGGTATAGACAGAAAAACTGTTTTCATGCTGGCAGTGAGACTTTGTGATGGCTTAGTGAAAATATCATTGAGGAATCTCCTACAATGTCTCTCGAATAAGGTGGCTGGATAACTGTTATTTGTAGAAGAAGTGCGCCGGAATTCGATTTCTTGATGAAACGCCAGGTAGGAGGAAGAAAGGTTGCATGTTCCGTGAATTAATGTTTCAATGTTGCTTATCCTCTATTATAGAGGGGTATGGGAGAAAAAAACTCATACCCAGGCCAGAGAAAGTGGGTTTCCTATAGATGCTGGTATGTATTGTGTTGTTACGAAGAGATCACCCTTACTCATCCGTGCTTCCAGAGGACGGTTGCTAGAAATAACCATTTACTGAATGTACAATTCTGACCTTTAATGTTGGCAGATGTTGCCAGACTTTGCGTATCCTTGAATACTGCGTCTGGTTAGATGTGCCACAACCAGCCATTGACATACAAATCCAACGTTAGTTAATATAATTGGCTATATTTCATGCCTGAATCAACGTCCCCGATAACGCCGTTCTCATTAGTTTCCGACCGAGGAGTCTCTTTCGGAGCTGCAGCGAAACAATCATCTCAGTGAGAGGATAGACTTTGTTCCACGGCTATAATTCTATATGATTTACCTACAAGGTGAACTGCATCGAGAGTCAATGCTCTAAGGGATGAAATAGTGTGCATGCTGTGTTCTGAGTTATTTCGCAGTTTATTACAACATTATTCAGTGTCTCCTCAAGATATGTTCCCATTCTCTCACATAGTTCAAACTATACATTATTCGAATTATCTTCCCACTGTTCGTCTATCACTATCCTCACCATGTCACAAGGCACATGGTTTATGATGCAGGGGGAATGATAGCGACGTGCATTATGAACAGGTCTCTATGTTCAGTCTCAAATGTGTAGTTTGTGGGTACTCATCCAGAGCTATTCTGCATAATAAATAGTGTTTTGATCGCACAAAAAGAGATTTAAGGAGCTACAATTGATATAATCATGATGACAGGTTGAATAATTAGGTCTATCAGAATACACAGGTGATATGTGCCAAGTCTTCGTCAGCACGAGCTGTTCTGAAGACAGCACATGCTTCTTAGATGTACTTAATAACAAATCAAAACTAAGTTTAGTGAGAAAAGCTGCCTCTACATCCCACCAGCCGATGGACATCGTTGGAGGGCATTCTTTATTCTTCATTGTTCAATTTATCAGGGTAGATAAAAACTTGACGTTGGACCAATAATTTAAAGAAAAATATTGGAAATGAGTAAGTCCAGAAAGACATTTACTTAATCATGACAATTTGCTGTTCAAACTTACATTGTAAAAGTTAACTGAGAGTGAGAAATGTCCAACATGAGTCTGTATTAGATTTACTCACATAATACAGTTACCTGAGAGTGGGAAATGTCCAACATGAGTCTGTATTAGATTTACTCACATAATAAAGTTAACTGAGAGTGGGAAATGTCCAACATGAGGCTGTATTAGATTTACTCACATAATAAAGTTAACTGAGAGCGGGAAATGTCCAACATGAGGCAGTATTAGATTTACTCACATAATAAAGTTAACTGAGTGCGGGAAATGTCCAACATGAGGCTGTATTAGATTTACTCACATAATAAAGTTAACTGAGAGCGGGAAATGCCCAACATAAGGCTGTATTAGATTTACTCACATAATAAAGTTAACTGAGAGTGGGAAATGTCCAAAATGAGGCTGTATTAGATTTACTCACATAATAAAGTTAACTGAGAGCGGGAAATGTCCAACATGAGGCTGTATTAGATTTACTCACATAATAAAGTTAACTGAGAGTGGGAAATGTCCAACATGGGGCTGTATTAGATTTACTCACATAATATTTGGCATACGAAAGAACGCATTTTGAAAGTAACGGCACAGGTAACTTGACATTTTACATATGCACAAGAAAAAAAAACATTTCACTGAGTCATGAAAGACGGGTCTGAAATTGAACACGTTTCTACATGAACCAGATGTTGGTAATTTTTAGTGTATGAAGAGGAAAACAATAGAATGCAAGTGTTTTCAAAACTATACAGCTCGATGAGAAATAGTTGACAAGGAAGATTGCTTAGGGGAATTAAATAATATTTCAGTAATTTATCCACGTACAAGTTCAAACAGTTATACATTTTTACATTTGAAGGGACAGAAACGTAAAAAAAATTGTTTATGGTTGGTCTATAACCGAAATAGCAGAGTCGACTTTTCATAGTTGAAATTTAACTTCATATTGAACTTACTCATCGTACTATATCTGGACAAAGCTTCTAAACGGATATCTAATACATTTCCGTTGAAATTAAACTTTCGAGTGGAAAATGATAAATGATTTGTTTTCTCTTAAATTAATTTTCTTTCATTACTGTACCTACACTGCCACTCGTCTTAATTTCTATAGTAATATAAGGAAGTGAGTTTTTTTTCCAAGCTGCTCACATACTGAATTAAAATTACTAAGTAGGTTAGGGCGACCCACAGCAAGATTAAAATATTATGCATTCGTAATATTGAGTAGCTTAGGGCGTCACACTGCATGACTGAAGTATTATGCATTCGGCATATTAAGAAGGTTATGCGTTCGTAATAATTGCACACCAATTCTTATCTGTGTACAGAAAGGATTGAAAATGTGCATTGGTGAATCAGTCAATAATCTGCAATGATATGTGCCCTCAGCACAACTACTTTCGGATATGACGACTCTTAAATAACAGAAGCTGTGTCTACTCAACAAAGTCATGAAACGTAGACGCTTCCCAACTAAAGGTGAAGTCAGATCTAGTTCAACATCATTGATTTACAACTGCAGTAATTAAATCTGTTCAAAGATAATACTCCTATCTACTGTAAGTCAACATATCGAACGAATAACCAATTTTACTCATCCGAGTAATAACCCATCAGGTCCATCGACTCTGGTCTGATGCTGCATGTTGTAGGTTCAAATTCCGAGTAATGACCCAGCAGCTCTGGTCCATCGACTCCGGTCTGATGCTGCATGTTGTAGGTTCAAATTCCGAGTAATAACCCTGCAGCTCAGGTCCATCGACTCCGGTCTGATGCTGCATGTTGTAGGTTCAAATTCCGAGTAATAACACTGCAGCTCAGGTCCATCGAATCCGGTCTGATGCTGCTTGTTGTAGGTTCACATTCCGAGTAATAACCCAGCAGCTCAGGTCCTTCGACTCCGGTCTGATGCTGCTTGTTGTAGGTTCAAATTCCGAGCAATAACCCAGCAGCTCAGGTCCTTCGACTCCGGTCTGATGCTGCATGTTGAAGGTTCAAATTCCGATTGATAACCCAGCAGCTCAGGTCCATCGATTTCGTTCTGATGCTGCATGTTGTAGGTTCAAATTCCGAGTAATAACCCAACAGCTCAGGTCCATCGATTTCGGTTCTGATGCTGCATGTTGTAGGTTCAAATTCCTAGTAATAACCCAGCACCACAGGTCCATCGACTCCGGTCAGATGCTGCATGTTGTAGGTTCAAATTCCGAGTATTAACCCACCAGCTCAGGTTCATGAACTCCGGTCTGATGCTGCATGTTGTAGGTTAAAATTCTGAGTAATAACCTTGCAGCTCAGGTCCATCGATTCCGGTCTGATGCTGCATGTTGAAGGTTCAAATTCCGATTAGTAACCCAGCAGCTCAGGTCCATCGACTCCGATCTGATGCAGCATGTTGTAGGTTCAAATTCCGAGTAATAACCCAGTAGCTCAGGTCCATCGACTCCGGCTCTGATGCTGCATGTTGTAGGTTCAAATTCCGAGTAAAAACCTAGTAGCTCAGGTACATCGACTCAGGCTCTAATGCTGCATGTTGTAGGTTCAAATTCCGAGTAATAACCCTGCAGCTCAGGTCCATCGACTCCGGTCTGATGCTGCATGTTGTAGGTTCAAATTCCGAGTAATAACACTGCAGCTCAGGTCCATCGACTCCGGTCTGATGCTGCATGTTGTAGGTTCAAATTCGAGGTAATAACACTGCAGCTCAGGTCCATCGAATCCGGTCTGATGCTGCTTATGTAGGTTCAAATTCCGAGTAATAACCCAGCAGCTCAGGTCCTTCGACTCCAGTCTGATGCTGCATGTTGAAGGTTCAAATTCCGATTGATAACCCGGCAGCTCAGGTCCATCGACTCCGGCTCTGATGCTGCATGTCCTAGGTTCCAATTCCGAGTGATAACCCAGCAGCTCAAGTCCATCGATTTCGTTTCTGATGCTGCATGTTGTAGGTTCAAATTCCGAGTAATAACCCAACAGCTCAGGTCCATCGATTTCGGTTCTGATGTTGCATGTTGTAGGTTCAAATTCCTAGTAATAACCCAGCACCTCAGGTCCATCGACTCCGGTCAGATGCTGCATGTTGTAGGTTCAAATTCCGAGTACTAACCCACCAGCTCAGGTTCATGATCTCCGGTCTGATGCTGCATGTTGTAGCTTAAAATTCTGAGTAATAACCTTGCAGCTCAGGTCCATCGACTCCGGTCTGATGCTGCATGTTGAAGGTTCAAATTCCGATTAGTAACCCTGCAGCTCAGGTCCATCTTCTCCGGTCTGATGCTGGATGTTGTAGGTTCAAATTCCTAGTAATAACCCAGCACCTCAGGTCCATCGACTCCGGTCAGATGCTGCATGTTGTAGGTTCAAATTCCGAGTACTAACCCACCAGCTCAGGTTCATGAACTCCGGTCTGATGCTGCATGTTGTAGGTTAAAATTCTGAGCAATAACCTTGCAGCTCAGGTCCATCGACTCCGGTCTGATGCTGCATGTTGAAGGTTCAAATTCCGATTAGTAACCCTGCAGCTCAGGTCCATCTTCTCCGGTCTGATGCTGGATGTTGTAGGTTCAAATTCCGAGTAATAACCCAGCAGCTCAGGTCCATCAACTCCGGCCTGATGCTGCATGTTGTAGGTTCAAATTCCTAGTAATAACCGAGCAGCTCAGCTCCATCGACTCCAGCCTGATGTTACATGTTGTTGGTTTAAATTCCGAGTAATAACCCTGCAACTGAGGTCCATCGACTCCGGTTAGATGCTGCATGTTGTAGGTTCAAATTCCGAGTAATAACCCAGTAGCTGAGGTCCATCCACACCGGTCAGATGCTGCATGTTGTAGGTTCAAATTCCGGGTGATAACCCAGCAGCTCAGGTCCATCGACTCAGGTCTGATGCTTCATGTTGTGGGTTCAAATTCCGGGTAATAACCCAGTAGCTCAGGTCCATCGACTCCGGCCTGATGCTGCATGTTTTAGGTTCAAATTCCGAGTAATAACCCAGCAGTTCAGGTCCATCGACTCCGGTCTGATGCTGCATGTTGTAGGTTCAAATTCCGATTGATATCCCTGCAGCTCAGGTCCATCTTCTCCGGTCTGATGCTGCATGTTGTAGGTTCAAATTCCGAGTGATAACCCAGCAGCTCAGGTCCATCGACTCGGCCTAATGCTGCATGTTGTAGGTTCAAGTTCCTAGTAATAACCCAGCAGCTCCGGTCCATCGACTCCGGCCTGATGCTGCATGTTGTTGGTTCAAATTCCGAGTATTAACTCTGCAGCTCAGGTCCATCGACTCCGGTTAGTTGCTGCATGTTGTAGGTTCAAATTCCGAGTAATAACCCAGCAGCTCACGTCCATCGACTCCGGCCTGATGCTGCATGTTGTAGGTTCAAATTCATAGTAATAACCCAGCAGCTCAGGTCCATCGACTCCGGTCTAATGCTGCGTGTTGTAGGTTCAAATTCCGGGTAATAACCCAGCAGCTAAGGTCCATCGACTCCGGCCTGATGCTGCATGTTGTAGGTTCAAATTCCGACTAATAACCCAGCAGCTAAGGTCCATCGACTCCGGCCTGATGCTGCACATTGTTGGTTCAAATTCCGAGTAATAACACTGCAGCTCAGGTCTATCGACTCCGGTCTGATGCTGCATGTTGTAGGTTCAAATTCCGAGTAATAACACTGCAGCTGAGGTCCATCGACTCCGGTCTAATGCTGCTTGTTGTAGGTTCAAATTACGGGTAATAACCCAGCAGCTCAGGTCCATCGACTCCGGCCTGATGCCGCATGCCGTAGTTTTAAATTCACCTGCAAGAGTCAACTTTGGATCACATTTGGACTCCAGACCCTGCAGGCCGTCTGTTTTACATATTAGTTCAGGTAATAATCGTTCATCACTGATCGCCCAGCACTGGCAAAGACTGAAGTGTTATCGGTCATACCTCGTCACTGACTGAAGTGCGAATATCGAAGGCTAAGCTCCCCTTCATCATTGATATTATTCAGACGAGGGTGAGGGTTCGACAATTACCGCCGTGGTAGCGCCGTCTATAATTGAGATGGAAGGGTGCAGTGTGTCTGCATCACTATCGATTAAATATATCATTCTCTCGCCAGCTCAGTAGCCTAGTGGATAGTTTCTCCACACGTGCCTCCGAGTACCAGGGTTCTACTTCCACTTGTTTCGATGCTGCGTTTCACTTGGCAAGTGATTTTAGTGACTGCCATAATTAACTTGAACAGGTCTCCCCACAGACGACCTCGCCGCTCTTCATCAACAGCTACATTTTGTAATCAATTTATAATGATGATATCCCATGTATATGTGAGTAGATCATGCGACATGAATTGTAATATAATATAATGCAAAATTTCTAATCCAAAGATTGTTGGACAACATTTGATCGTTCATTTTAGGATACCGTTACTTATATTCACTTATTTAAAATAGAACAATTAAGAAGTTGTGTTTAACTTCATTATGAACTTCGAATGTGGTTTATTTGCGAGCCGCCTAAAAAAATCTGTCTTTTTCTGTTACAATAAAGTTAATAAAAGTACGAAACCGCTCGGTGTACCGAAGCACTGGATGTAACCGGTTGAAGCGACGTACTATCACTGACAACCGTGGGTAGTATGAAAGAACAACCTTTTGATAATCCAGTACGGTCAAAGGTCAAAGGGAGGTATTATTTCATTGTTCTTTACTATTCCAGCACCGGTCGATCAGTGTAAGTGACGAGCTATCCCCGGAAATCCACAGAAATTTGCACGTACACCCTCTGTACGTGCAAATCATCGATAATTCAGTACCGATAGAGGGCGACGGACATCCTGTAGATTACCCGGTAATGGTGTTCGGTGATACCATGTCTGGGTCATCGTCTGTTATGGGACTGGGTAGCGACAGCCGGCCAGGGAGTGAGATGTTTCGTTCGCCCATGCTTAGGGTTCGCTGTCGTTCGTGATAAATAAAGATACGCATTTACTTTTACAGTTTTGACTTTAACTTAGAAAACAAGTCTGAATTAGTCACTTTAATTAGTGCAAACTTAATCGGAACAATCAGATCCTGGTATGACGACCAATGTAAGCACCGAAACCATTTGCAATGATCCAATTCTGTTCGGCGTTGCCTCGGTTTACCGAGTTTCACATCCGGATGTTTTTATTGACTCAGCACGCGGTTGAACGGAAAGTATTTTATGGTACAATTGAAAATGTGAAATGTTTTTCCTACGTAAATTCAATTTTAAATTCATTTCAGGGCATAATTTCACCCGTACATGGCTTTTGAATATCATGGGCTGTTTCGACGATATTATAAATTGATCAGAATTTACCATAGTTTCCAATCCAAATTTTAGTGAATGTCATGACATAATTCGCCTTGATGACAAGTCACAATAGTACATAATGCAAGAAATAATTAATCTTACAAACAATACACGTTACAATAGCTCCAAAACTTTATTGTGAGTTGTTCCTACTGCATGCAAACATTGTATACCCAGTGTCAAGTCAGCAACTCCCCTCTCAACGCTCGTGCAATATCAGTGTAGATCACGTTTTTTCAATTAATAACATCAAACCAAAGACTATCATTACTTCGTCCCATCGTCTCAGTTACCATGAGAGTTATGCTGTGGCTAACATCTGGATGCTGATTTTATGAATTTTCGAAGTAACGAACATTAATTTGCTTTGCAGGGAGTTGGTACTACGTGGATGTGCAGTATTCAGGATCCGTCAAGTACTGGGTGGGAAACGGCCGTCAGGTTGCTGCCTCAGAGTGGATCAGTGCACCCAACAACACAGTCGGGAAAGATTGTGCCGTCCTCAAACAGCCTAACAAACTATCCGAGAATTTGTGCGCTTGGCACCAGTACCTGATCTGCCAGGTCTCGCGTGGTTCTTGTTAGAATTACTTGGCATGTCCGACAAGGGCTCCACTTTGTACTTCTCAAACTCTTAGAACATTGCTTCTCTTTCAGTTATGAGACAATCTTTCGACTAAAAAACTGTAATACACTAGCGCGACACACATTAACAAAGGACACAAAATTTAGATAGGTCTTGATTGGAAAAATCGTGTTGTGCAACTTGTCTCCTATAATCTGAAAATGTTGTACAATTTAGGTCATGCTTCTTATTCACTCAACTGGCTTGATGTTTATGAGATACTCCCAAGTAGTACTACTCACGTGGTGCAATAACGAATGAAAAATGGGTCACGGTTACAGTTTCAGAAGAATCTGAAGTGCTGATGCGATCTTGCTGACCCCATGATGGTTGCGTCGTCATCGGAACCCCAGCCCTTATACCTGATATCGTATATCATTGTTACACTGTCTAACAGTCGGGGCCAAATTAGTAAGGGCTTCATCTTGAATAAATAGTAACAAATTTGAAACAGGCCACCATTCTAGGATATGTAAGCCTTGATATGGAGAGTTGGGTTCCAATCGACATGCAGAGCGACACGTCAATAAGAAAACGTCCTAAATTTCGAGCAGATGCCGCTTATTTTGTCCACTGTTCCTGTTGAGTTGAACTTGGTGGACCATTTCTTTATTGGTCTTCATTTCTCACACATATCACGTCATATCTGCTGTGACTGATAGCATTTTAGACTTCGATAACACTATAACGCACAGGCCGTCCTTCCTTCAATCCTCTACGATGTGTTGGAATCATGTTTTTTCGAGTTCGTGCATCAGAACCTGCGTACGTAAACACGAATAAGAGTACACGAAGCGCAACGCATTAACGAGTGCTTTGTTATAAGTAGAGGTGAAATGAGATAGTTAATTGAAATGTTGTTAGCGATACGAAAGTGGAAAAAAACTTGTTTAGTACTGTGCAATGATGGAGGGAAAATGGGCGACGGTTGCAGTTTCACATGAATCTGAAGTGCTATTGATTGGTAGCAAATTTAAATTGAACAATATTTGGCAAATCCCTTATTATTCATACACCGTACATAGTATGCCAACACCAGGAAAAAAAAGCAAAAGACTTCTTCTTCCTTGGATTCGAAGCAGACATCATACAGAGAGGGGAAGACTGAGGCACGAACCTCAAGCTGTCAACATGAACAAGAATCGCCAAGCATTCCACCAACTACCACAAAAAGATAGCAAGGCCCTTCAAACGCTCAGAGGGGTTTCGCCTTATGTTCTTCAGGCTCACGTGCGTCACCAAACCCTTCAAAATCGTGTCGCCTTGTGCTAAACTCTTTCCAGGTTGGAAAGGCGACACGCTAATGTGCGGAGAAACTAGGAATGCCGAATACCTGACGTGATCAATAAACATATATATCATGTGTCCAAATGTTCTTAAATAGGTGTTATTATACATGAGTTACGTATTTGTGTTTTGTAGGACGCGCCAGTCATCATCGTATAGGATTATGTTGTGACTGGTCCGTTAACCAGAGGGCGGGAAATCGTTTGCTCACTGTTTTTACCGATCACGGTGAAATAGGAGGACAAAAAGCGAAACGCCTCAATTTACGGTCAACAACAACCAAGGACGACTAAATTAAAACGAGCTCACATTATAAATCATGTAACCCACGGTTATTACAAATTCAAATTGTACCGTACACAATGTGTTTCACTTGCACTTCACCATGTGCTACCGAGAATAAATAATAAACATCAAAGAACTGTATAACATGCGTGTTTTTATGTGTACATATAGTTTCGTAAATATTTCCTTGTTATAAAGACTACAAACCAAACGATTTAATAACGATAACACAAACCCAGCTACCAACATGCTGCTATATGTATATA
>SDVV010008891.1:0-16985 GCA_016164225.1 Gammarus roeselii
CAATTATCAACCGGTGACGATTACCCCGAGGACAAAAATATATTCAGGTATGATGAATACCAATGTAGATACAAGTCTACGGAAAAACACATTATTGGGTAAGTAACCCCAACGCAGGAAAAAAATGCCTAGAGGAGTAGCTTGCAAGCAATATATAGTGTAAGGTAATATCCGGAAAAAATGGACCAGATCTGAACAACAATTACAGTAGGATTAATCTACAAAATGTTAAGTATAGGTTAAGTTAATTATATGTTTCTCTCCCTTGGAGTCCTGACATGTGTCCCCATTACAACTTGCACCACATAGAAATGAATGGTTTTCTCTATAAATTATCTCTGCATCAGTTTTACGAAGCCCGCAGACGAATTACAATGTATACTATTGTGGAAGTAAGTATTTTTAGGAAAAAATTTATCATGAACAAAAAATGTCTGTCGGTAGTACAAGAACCTCGTGCCTATCACTAGCATTAAATTACATAAAATATCCAGTCAAAAATGCAAGGAATCTAATAATATTTGTTGAGAAAACCTGCCAAAAGGATTACCTCTGCGGTTGGATATCCGAAAGGTTAAATATACAGACAAATACAAATGCAGAAACAAACCGAAACCCCCAGGAAGGAGGTCGACCGACGGCAAAGGCACCTCACACTCATATCATGCACACACTATGAGTCACGAGTGTGGTCCGAGGTCAGTGTCAGCAGCAGAGCCCGACAGTGAAATCGGTTTATCCTTGACGCGTCATAATGTCCGGGACCCCTACCCCCACCCCTTTTCCTTCCATCCCATCCATGACGGCCTGAACAAAATTAAACCAGCCAAACGCTCCCTGGTATGCGCTGTTGATATTAGGAAGGCCTTTAACACATTTCCATGACATGTCCTCATAAACAATATACTCAACACACACATCAATCCAAACTACAAGAAGGGGCTGGCTAATTTGCTCTCTGGCAGACATTCACACACTGTCTACAATAACACGTCATCTCGCCCAATGGTGACCCACAGGGCTCTGTCCTTTCCCCTCCATTCTCAATGCCTTCATCCACGACCTGGTTGTTCCAACACCACAAAAACGAGACCGCAGCTGCACATCTCCAGAAGTACCTGGACTCTCTTGAAGTCTGCTGCTGGAAAACAGAATGAAGGTATCTGCAAGCAAGACATTCCTCACATTATTAACAACTGATAACAGTGAACTTCGCATCCACCCTCATGTCACGCTCAACAACTCTTCCATATCTCACAGTCCCACAGCAACTATCCTTGCAGTAACTTATGACGCGGAGATGACATTCAAGCCTTACACAAACAACAGCGGCATCAAAGAAAGACCTAGACTGGTCGTGTCCCGGGCATTCACCACAACCACTTACGGTCACTCCAAGAAATGAATTACAATACAAACAATTCCTCGTGCCCATAATCACCTAGGCAAACACCGTTTGGTCCTCTGACCTTGCACCCACACACATTAATTCCCTACAAAGAATACAGAACACGATCTTTCGCATCGCCACAGGCTGTACACTGATCACACCAATTCCGAACTTGCATGATGAAACCAAGGTCTTCCCTCTCAAACAGCATCCTGATGTGATAGGAACTCAATTCTTCAACAGAAGTGTAGACCCGGCACATCTCTGACACAACCTAATGAACCCACGCCAAACCAACCGACACCTACATAACACATCGACAAGACACTTCGAATCTTTTGACGCGACCATTCTTGGTCCTACAGATACCACATCCATGCACAAACAGATACACACACATTTCACAGCTCTTGCACTAGATGAACACAGAATCAACACTGTCTTACTGAGCCATCCGCCTGAGGTGGACGTGGAGGGGTTGAGGCTGCCCAGGGGTGACAGGGTCCACCTGTCGCGGCTGAGGTGCGAGCATCACACGGTTCTCCAGTCATACCATCTCAGACTGGGGAATGTCCTTCCTATCTTTGTTTGCGGTGTCGGGGTTTGCCCAATACGGTGGAGCACATTATGACGTCGAGCTCAACTACTGCACCCGTCAGGGTCAACGATAACATCACGTCGGTTCGTAAAAAGTGGTAGCGACCGCGAGACAGCATCAGCTTCAGGAGTGCAAGTCTAATATACGGCCTTGCACCTGCTTAGACACTCCCAAGACGCACAAGTCGATTGGTTCCCAGACTTCGGGCTGTGCGTCGGCCGTGGCTCCTCCATCGCAGGAGGGCTGGGGCCGACGCACTGGGCACATAGAACGAGAAAGTACACAAGGCCAGCATCAAAACTCGTCCATTCACAATCATTATTCCCTCGTGCCTATTCATTGCACGCTCTCCCGCTATCTCCACACTTGTGTCTCTCCTTCCTTACGCCTGCTCCACGCCATCTATCCACCCAAACTTTAGTCTACCTCAGGGCCTACGTCCACTCACTTCTGCCTTGATCATTCGTTGCATCAACCTTCCATCATCTATCCTCCCATTCGCTCAACCCCTCTCAGAACACGTGAATCGACTGTGTCCTCTAACGTGTTCTAGTTCGAACAACGTCGTTATTGATCCGGTCTTTCAGGGTCACTCCAGCCGTGCTTCGCAACCATATCACCTCAAATAAATTCAATCATCTTCTCTCTTATGATGACACCTCCAAGTCTCATCTCCATTGAGCAGTCACCTCACTCATGAAACCTTCTCTATACTTCCATCCTCAACGTCCTTCAGCTCACTACACTCTTCTGAGCACCCATCATTTTACACCCCTCCTTTACTCGCAGCTTCACCTCGTTTTACTAGTTCAGTCTTCTTCACATGAGAGCCCTGATACTTTACACTCTGAACTTCATCCAAAAACTCTCCATTCAGGAGGACACTCATTCTGCTCGCATCGACATTCGTCAAACATCTCATTACTTTAATTTTACCCACGTTAACTCGAAGCCTCCTCCTCTCACACACTCCACCAAACTCCGACACTAGCCTACGCAACTGCTCCCCAGAATCCGCTATCAGTGCCGTATCATCCTCAAACAGTAACTGACTCTAGGGCCAACTCCGCTTATTCGCTCTCAACAGATCTAAGCCACGATCCAATGAACTCGCGTTCACCTCTATGACCACTATGTCCGTGTAGAGACCACTCCATCCGAGTAGAACAGCCAGGCAGACAAAACGCAGCCTTGTCTCAGTCCTATTTGCACTGTGAACCAAGCACTCACCTCACTCAACACTCTGACACATGCTCAGCTGCCAACATTGAAACTTTAAACCGCTTTCATCAAGCTTCCGCACACTCCACACTAGCGCAACCCACTCCAAGGCGCTTCCCTTATCAACCCTGTTGTAGGCTTTTTCCAGATCAATGTAGGTCCTGAACATATCCTTTTGCTTCGCAAGATACTCTCGTAGACTTGTCATACTGCAAAAATCTGGTTAATGTGATACAAAGGACTTTTTTCCGTTTTGGACACTGATAAGAACGTTTCTTGAGTAACTGAATCAACGGCTTGCAAGGAGATGATGTACGATATCGATTCCATTTATGTTACTAAATCACGTTTTTTTGGAGCTGGACATGATTTTGATATGAGCGCTTATAGCTCTTGGAATTGCCGATTGGTGTAAAATGTGCCTAGGACTAATTCTGACGAGCGGTATCATCTTGGTGTCATATGAACTTCACTTGTGCATAGATCGGTCACCCAGAAATGGAAAATAATTATGGAGCTAATTAATATCTTCATGGATGCAACATGTGAGAGATCGGCTCATAAGCCTATTTAAACTGCCGTTTCCTTCACTTCTACGCAAAAAACTTTATTTTTTTCACTTTGACACAGGAAAACATTACATAACAAACCTAAGATGGAATGTTAGAGTTTTCCCAGATCATTGCCCGCGGTTTGACTGCTTCTCACTCCAACGCACTGTAAGGGTCATGACTCCTCGGAATGGGTCGACTGCGATATCAGGCACAACAACATGTCAAGCTGCTAAAATTTACCTTACGTACATAGACATAAATCATTATGTTGAAGAAATGCGACAGTTCATTTGCTAACGAGCCTGGGTAATGGAAAAAAATCCGATATGTTATTGAAACACTGAAATGAGAAGACAAATTATAGTGACATAACCATCTCATGTTGAACATGCACAGTTATGGTTGCTTCTGTATTGCCCTAGTTACACAAGATATATATGGTGTGCATTCCAATTACACACGACTACACTGTTGCATTTCTGCTACACATGACCAAATGTGTAACGAAGTTAAAGGCTCCCGGAAATAGACGGTCGCGTGTGAGAAGTCCTTCTTAAATTAGGCATGCAGTTATGTCACAAACAAGTTAATTGAATGAATTCAGTACGATGGAGCTTACTCTATACAGCTTCATTACTGGTACGACATACGACCCAGGCAAGTTCAAAACACCCTAATTCCATTTACCCGGAAGTTATATCGAAAAATGTAAGTGGTTAGGTAAAACCCGAGAACCCTGATGCGGTAAACAACTCAGGCTGCTTGATCATCGACCCAGGCGGAAGCGACAGATTCGAACGCACACATGTATATACGTGGTGTGTAGGTGTGACATTGCATATGTCAGGAGCGAGAGAAGACGGACTTGGAAGTCCAGTCAGTGTAAGCTTGACCTCGACCCCGACGGGTCAAGAGATTGTTCTCATCCTTAGATAATCTTGTACAAATTGTTCTCATCCCATGATAATCTTGAATAAATATATCACATATAAATTAAATCGTATATCATTGAAAAGTCCTCTGTCTACAACATCGTAAGCTATAACAAATATACACATGCACTTGAGGATTTTTCTTAGTCACGTGTCAGAGGAACTTTAAGCCGTCATTCCGTGTGAGGCGTGAGGCGGGCTGTCGTTGCCATGGTTATCATAAATAGTTACACCAGATACACAAATGAAGCCGCGAAGAAATAATGCGAAGACGCCAATATACTGTATGTGATACAGAGGCACATAAAAAAATACCTACAAGAAATTCGGGAATTATAAATCTATGCGTCATTACTAGCTGTAGGACTCAGCTGTACGGCACAGCAGTGGCCCAGACGGCACAGCTGTGGCCCAGACGGTGGCCCAGCCAGTCCGCGTCGGCTGCTGCCATTTTTGTTTTGAGAACTAAATTTAAAAACTGTGTTGCGACGGCAGAGGCCTCACTTGAAACATCGATGAACTCGATCAAAAACTTTTAAAAATTATTCAGCTGGTATATTTGATTTAGCGTCCCTGCAAGAAGACAACTCTCCCAAATTTCTAACGTCTGTGACTTTGACGCAAAACTGAGAGGCAAAAAATACAGCAATGCGCTTTGAAGGAACCGGAAACACATGTCTATCTGTTCACGGCGCCATTCACTTTGAAAAATGATTGTTCTGGTATAAACAAACTGAATTAGGCTTTAATATCTATAATGAGTATTTTTGTGAGCATCTTCAAAGTTGAAATGGGTTCGCGAAGAAAGGCCTTGATGTAGAGTGAGCTATACAACAGTGCGACGCTGACTTACTCGCGGAAAACGGAGAAGCGCGGAACTAAGTATGTCAGCTATAGTGAAGCAGTGCTATACAACCGAATATGTCCTATTATATTATATTTTTCCAACAGTTCCAGAGGCATTCTTCCCACGTTAGTAAAAATGCCTCCGGAATTGTTGGAAAACTTTAATATAATAGGTCATATTCGGTTGTACAGCACTGCTTCACTGTAGCTGACATATGTCGTTCCGTGCTTCTACGTTTTTCGCAAGTCAGGCCTTTCTTCGCGAACCAATTTCAACTTTAAAGATGCTCACATTTTTAGGATAAAATGCGCTCAAAATATAATTCAACATGTTTCCATTTAGCTTCGTAAGGGGGTACAAGGGAGAAGAGCGCTCGCAGAATCACACATCGTTGAGATTACTACTAGAATGCTCTGCTATGCAAGACCGCAGGATAGAGATTCATATTCTACGCCTAGACTCAGAGCAGGTAAGAAAAATGAAACGGATTGTAAATTTGCGTTGTGATCGAACCTCTGGAGCGCAAATAAAATGAAATCGACCATCAATTGGTCAGTAGACACTTCCTAGATCCCAACTGGGATTTTACACTCTATTCATCCAGGGATCTGTTTAGATGTTTTCTAAAATTGCTGAGTGTCGAGCCGTTTGATCATATGATTTGATTATCTCAGAATTGTAAGCAATGTTGATGCAACCTAAATTGAGTGACCATCAATTCAATGATACTCCTCACTTAGATGCTGCAATGAAGAAAATTGGCAGCAATGACGATGGCCAATATTAAATTAGATTGAGGTGTCCATCTCCGCCGGAGCTCTGTCGTGAGTCTTTGTGGGCTCCCCCGTGGGGCGCGGACGACGGCGAGCTACAAATAATTGCCCTCGAGTTTATTAGTAAGTGATGCTGTAGCACTTTATTGATGCATTCTACAAACTATTTGGCTAGGCTCAGCAACGCAGCATCACAATGGTCTCAATAACCGGACCCACGTTGCATGCATTATGGAATTATACCCGAGCACATTTCCCTGTTTGGTGGTTGATGCAATGGATAAGACTTTTTTCAAAACTTTGTTGAAGATCAATATTGAAGCATTCATCCCCATTCGACAACACTGGTCCGTTGGCAACGCTAACCAATAGTGCTGAGTCGGTGTAGTGGCGCTAAAAAAAATATAATTAAATAGATTTTAAGGTGAATTTTAAAAATGATCACGTTGGTAGTGAATCTGGTAGTGGCTTTACAATTAAATTGATAGCAAAAGAAATCAGATCTATTTAACAACGTTCATGTATATATTAATTTAGTATTTCGATGCAAAGAACAGCAAATCAAAAACACTTTTTCACTTACATTTTTCATGTTATTTGACTTGAAACGACCACTACATACATGATGGTTACATTTATCAGACGAATTTTAAAGTTTAAAAAAATATAATATTATCATCGTAGATTGCAGTCCACAAAGTAGAAAGTGCAACTAACAATTATCAATAGGCAAATAAACAGCTCTATAGATATTCTGCATTCCAATTCCTAGACTCTTGATTGAAGCTGTCCGGCAGAGATTCATTGCTTGCCAGCTCGCCTCCGAGCATCCATTCGATGGCGGATTTGCTGTTACTCGCATAGAGTGCGAGCCATTCAGAGTCGCCGAAACAATCAAATAATACTCGTTCGTATGCTATTTTTAACGTGCTTATCTTGGCTGATGCGTGCCTTAATCCTCATCCCGGGAGCCTCGCACTTGAGCCGACAGCGGGGATGAAGCCCCGTAGCAATCGGCTGGCGGGGCGAACATCCGATCAAACAGTGGCCTGATACTGAACCGACTTTGTTTGCTTCCCTCTAAAACCAAATTTCAGAGGAACTTCAACCACATAATTGGCAACCCGACCTTATCTTGCCGGCTATGCGCTGCGCGCCGCTCCGATGACGCGTTCAAATTGCCATCTAACCGCGTATTATGTGCTCTGGACAACATGACTGACGCACACATTGCGCTCTGGACAACATGACTGACGCACACATTGCGCTCTAAACAACATGACTGACGCACACATTGCGGTCTGGACAACATGACTGACGCACACATTGCGCTCTGGACAATATGAATGACGCATACATTGCGCTCTGGACAACATGACTGACGCACACATTGCGCTCTGGACAACATGAATGACGCACACAATGCGCTCTAGACAACATGAATGACGCACACAATGCGCTCTGGACAATATGAATGACGCACACGTAGTGCTCTGGACAACATGACGGACGCACACAATGCGCTCTGGACAACATGACTAACGCACACATTGCGCTCTAGACAACATGAATGACGCACACAATGCGCACTGGACAACATGACTGTCGCACACATTGCGCTCTGGACAACATGACTGACGCACACATTGCGCTCTGGACAACATGAATGACGCACACAATGCGCACTGGACAACATGACTGTCGCACACATTGCGCTCTGGACAACATGACTGACGCACACATTGCGCTCTGGACAACATGACGGACGCACACAATGCGCACTGGACAACATGACTGTCGCACACATTGCGCTCACTGTGATACAAATAAATGCCTTCCTCTATGTACGGTTCCATAAGGTGCTCACAGATCGGTTAATTAACGTATGCTTCAATTATATCTTATTATCGGCACGCACTTCATTAACGAAAGAAGTGTAATTTATTCGAACCATGAGTAGAAGTGACATTGCTTACAAATGAAATGAAGAACGACAAAAATCAATACATGTAAACATCATGTTCGTTTACTAAACAATTGGATTTCGATTGCACATTAAAATATTTTTTGTCTCCAAAGGGTTGATCCAATGATCACATACGGCATCGAAACGAGCAGAACAATCGAACACCGAACATGAACACTAGTATCGTGTAAGGCTTGCGTGCTCCCGTTTGTCATCATGGCTAAATAGAGTTGTTCCGCTTCCAACTACACTATTTGTTAGAAAGAATTCAAGAGTTTCTCTTCAAGTTTAAAGGAAAAATGTCATTCAATACTGCGCATCCTAATAAGGAATGGTAGTTAACCCAGCGCATGGGCCTGCGCTAACCAGCAACTGTAGTTAAAAAATACGGGCGAGTGAAAATAATAACTTACAAAAAGAAAATATATTTATAGGCTTTGAACTATGTCAATCTGTTTCCAAGTTGGCAGCAAAATATACGCCCTGATCAGGTCCTTTGATTGTAAACTTCCGTAGCCTACCTCCATGTAAACTGACACTGTTTACGTTTCAGAGTGAAGTCTTCTGAGTGTACCGTAACTTTTTTGGAGGAATCATACTATTTTCAAAGCATGTTAGCCAATTTTAGAGATTTAGGCATCCGATTGCAAACCTATGCGAATCCCTGTGAATATATGGCTTAGTGTGTCGAAGACAAAAAACACGCAATCACAGTGTGGTATCAGGCCGTTACTAACTGGCTTATTGATAATCAATTATAGTTAATTCATGACCCAGAGTTCGATCACACCGTAACTTGATAGTCTCTTTGCTATCTATTAACAGCTTCGAGACTGGGCCGATAGACACAGTGCGTTGGAGAAGTTGTTTGTATTCAACGGAGCTGATCGCCTGCAATCGGTGTCAGATGCCGTCATATCTCTAACCACTTGGCAATTTCAAACAATTAGTATTATGACGGATACGGAATAAAGTTGCAATCTGTGGTTTAGTCAAGTAACTTATAAAAATCTAGCCAAATATTCACGAACTTTGAAAGCTGAAATATATGTTCAACAATTTCAGGTATGATTGCCAAATACAATTTAATGTATATCATTGACTCTCTTGTTTCAGCATTAACGACTCACTAATGAAAGTGCTGTTTGCCACCATTACACAACGTAGACGGTTACACGAATGCTCATTAGAGAGTCAGCTTCAGTGCGCTTTCCAACTCTTTTCAGCAAAGATGAACATGTTTTTGATGTGCAAATGTCACAAAACAAACTTTCAAATCCTGCTGTAGATTAAAATATGAACAATTTTCTTCTACGTTATTGTCAGTGAAACGGTGGAACAAAAAACGGCGATGATCATGAACGATTTGAAAAGGATATTTTAGTGGAATATTGAATAAAAATTGTTCAAAATCAAAAACTGGAGCAAACCGGATATTCTTAACAGTGTGCACTCAGCTACGCGCGTCATCCTCGGTCCATAATAGTGACTACTCTCCCTAAAGATTCACACATATTTTATTCATACCTTGGTGATGAACGAATTAAATGTATTCGACTCTTGAATGTCATACACTCTCGAAATTACCTCTGAAATCATTTTTTGTGCTAATTTGATCTACACAAATACAGTGGCATAAAAAGATAAACTGGGAAACATCATCACCTTCCTTCAACATTTTCTATAAACGATATCCAGCTAACGTGAAGAGACAGACTTATGATCCGGAGCCAGGATCCAGTGTCGACCAATATTGAAAATGTGCCGCAGTATCTTAACACTGGTGCAAGGCTTGACTCAATTCGATCCATTGGCAAAATACCCGCTCGCCCAGACCTCAATGGGCAAGTAAATCGGTCGGAAAAATTATACAAAAACAAAAATAAATTATCGGCCACTTGAAGCGAAAACGATCCACATGCATCTTGCCATGATCCCGTGACCTAGTGGATACGGTTGCTCATTGTTCAATAGGGTGATATGTAGCCTAGTGTGTTTTCTTGCTGAATGTTGTTAGTACAGACTTGGAGTGTCGGTTTGAGAATGTTCCTTAATGTAATGTTGTTATAGTAGTGGTTTCAGGATTCCTACGTTCGATTCATTTTGATGTGTGCGCTCATAAATATTTAAACACAACGTTTTGAATAAATGTTCACGATGCGAGAGTATGTTTGCATTTCAAATATTGTTTTAATTACTACGGCAACGGGTAAAATATGAAGGAATAATGATATTTCATTTACAGTAATCCGAACAGTTTTCGTAACAGGCAGGATTTTTTAATAAATAGGAGGAGGCAAAACAAGTTGCTGGTTGGAATGTGGACTTTTACGTGCAAGGGCATAAAAAGGAATAGTGTCTTCTTCGAATAACCGAATTAGTTTCTAATCCGAAATTCACCGTTCCACATTCATTATACATATAACGGTGTAAAAATTCGCATGACACGCCTTACTCCAGTTCAAATTTTTCTTTGATAATTGGCCCTATTTAATAGTGGCAGAACAAGACCCGTGTCGAAATAAAGTTTTCGGCACAATGGGGGATTGCAGTCCCAGGCCAACACCAGCTGGTGAGGGCCGACAGACGAATGTTTGCCTGAATAATTCGCGTTGAAATGGAAAAATCCTAACAAACATTGAGCAGACCCGACTTCAAAGGCAGACGAAGGAACAGTAAGGTGACTACTACGTCAGTAAAATAACGAACGGGCTGGCAAAACTCGTGTTGTGAATCGAACAAAGTAAATAACCAGAAATTATTTAATAATTTTAACAATGTAAACTAGTCGAAATATGAATGATTGTGATTGGTTGGACAAAAGCTGCAACGTTGACAAAAGGAACTCACAAATTAGGAGAATGTGGTTGAACACTCCAGTCATCGACTAACTCAATCTCTAAAATGTCCCTTCAGACTGAACAATCTCAACTTGAACATTTTACCACCGTCAATGGAGTAATGTTGTTAATTTCCATCCCACGTTCTTTGGCATTCATTTAATCGGTTTCCAATGATCTTATGTCTCTACCCAATAGTAGCCAATTAGGAGTTCGTTGTGAGTTAATTCAATGACAATTGATTTGGATTCATAAATAATGTTACGATCGATTATAAATATGAACAATGGTTCAAGTCATTGCCTTGTTGGGGTAGCCGAGACAACACATATTATAACGAGTACCCGCAACCTGTTCTTTGCGATCTTCATTAGCTAATTATTATCTAGATTTCCAGTGGTGTTCTGTTCTTGCATATTATTAACTTAGTTTCAATTAATTGAACATCTTCTGTCATAAGCGGTGCTCTATTTGTTAATGGGTTTGATATTCGTGACACTGAAATGTGTAAACTATTACGCAAAAAAACTAATCTGCAAAGTGAATGATCCCAGGACTTTTGTTATTCAATGTCTTTAGAACTGCACAAATAACGTTCCACGGATGTGTCAGCCCTTTTGGCATATGCCGTTCGTTCTTAGTTCGTTAATTCTTTCAGAATTTAGTACAGTTCAATAGAAGGTGCTAAGGAAGCTTGTCAGTCTTGTTAAATTTTCTGAAAGAAGCGAACGAGCATGAAATCGATTGCAATTCGAACAGTTCTTCTAAACATTAGCTTGGAACAATTTATCAATACCAAGAAACAAATGTTGCTCAGTATTCATTCTTTCCATTGTCTTCCCTATGACCTAACATCGAGGGTTTCATAAAGCAACTGGACTTCTTTATAATGACCAATCTACTCACTATAATAGGGAGAGAAATAATATTCTTGATAATACAATGCTTGGGAACGTGTTCGTGACATGCTCGTATCCAACGACAGATCCATCTTATCTAACTATAAAAACATTGCAAGTAATCTTCTACATTCATTGATTCCCCTGATATATCCAAATAGATAGTTCGCATCATATCACTGATTCATTGGCTGGTTGGTTGATGACTGGTGCAGCAAAGGAGCTTCATGTGCCATCCGCACTCAAGCAATGAACATGAGGCAACCACCGGCCTCTGCAGCGTCCCCATGCGGCAGGTGGCGCATCAGGCGGCGGCGACTGTTAGCGGTGGCGCTCATCTCGCGTGGCTCCTCCATCCGGCCGGGGAAAATTTGATTTGCATGTTATCACCGACAGCAGCCAGACGGGCGAGGGGCGGAGGGGGCCACGGGACCTGCGAATGGGATAACGCTGCAGGCCCGCCTCCACTGGTGCTGGTTGCAATGGTAATAGTGGTGGTGGTGGAGGTGATAATCAGTGACGGTGGTGATGCAGGGGTTGACAGCGGTGGTGATGGTGGTAGAGTCCTTTGTGCAGAAGTTGGCGGCGGCTTAGGTGGTGGCGGTGGCGGTGGTGTTGGTAGAGGTGTTTGAGGTCATGGCGGTAGCAGTATTGGTGGTGGCAGGTGTGATGGTGAAGGTGTTGATGTAAGCCGCAATCTCATCAGACGTTTTATTCATATTTTCAAGCATTCGTTAAACAGTAAAGTTATTCTTCAAACTCACAGACTATTACAAATATCTACAGATATCAACAACAACGAGAAGTAAGACTTCTCAGTGCACGACATCACATAGTACACGGTATCACACGTAGCCTTTGTGTATGAACATTTTCGCGTAAATGACCGTCAAAGTGAAATGACCCCGTAGCACATTACACGAAACGAATTCAGTCGAAATGACTTAGTGCCTTTGTACGTAAGTCTTTTCACGGAAATGTTTACCACTTGCGCAAGAGGCTCTACCTAACACTTTCGCACCAAATACAAATATTCAATTAATATTTTCTTAAATGCTGATCATGGTTTTATTACAAAGACGTATATAAATAGCGATTCCTTCACAAGTATGTTTCTAAACATGTATCAGAGCTTAAAACAATATGGTGAATATAACCCCTGCAATTTCAATTAATACACGATCTAAAGGAGGTATGATCATTCGTTCCTTACGTTGATCGAACAAAATAACACACTCAGGTGAAAAATTGTACACGTCTCTTAACTGATTTCTCTTACCTAACATGGAAAATTTGTACGTGATGAACACGTAGCGGAGAAAAAATTACGAACGTAAAAATGCTATCTACGTACGAGTCATATAATGCTTATTTCTTATTGAACAGTGTATCTATTATTATTGAAGCATATACAAATTCTGGAACCTATTTGAAACATCAACTAATTGAGATTTTGGTGCTTGAATTCGTATCTGTAAACACATGACCAATATTTGAAACATATAAATTCAAGCGGAGTGTAATGTCTGTGTTTCTAGAAAGGAATAGCGGTAAGCGAGTATAGGGAAAACCATTGCGAGAAAGTTTTCCCCTAAAAGCCCTCTGACTAATCATTCTGGAAAAAAAAACGATCACAAGATCAGTTGTTTGCGTTTTTAGAGTTTAGAGTGGCTGAAAAATCCTAACCCGAAATGTTTCCTAGTATCGTTGCGGAATGGAAATGTGGTGTCTAGATTAAAGTGGATGAAGGTTAAACGAAGCACACAAATATGGGCGTGTGTGAGTGCTTACGGACTAGGTAGTAAGGAGAGTGAGGAGAAAAGGCAAAGTTTTTGGATAAGTACGAGTGAGTGTATTGAAATATTCGGAGGTCAATGAAACGTGGTGGTACTATAAGACATTTATGCGAGAGTTGAAGATGTAGTAGTACAGAATGTGTTTGGTTGATATGACGATCTTGGTAGAATCGACGTTGAATAAACCTGATAAGCTTATGCATGGAGCGGTAGCTGGTGGTAGGAAACAGGTTGTTTTAGAAGCAATATGTCCAAAACTACACATGAGTAATGATGACACATGGTTCAGTGGTGGATAGAGCGTTGTTAAATTTTGCATTGATTCCGAGGAAAGTGGTGGGGAGGCCGTTGGATGAGCAGATGTTGAGAGAACAGTGTATACGAAGGTCTGATCATCTACTGGTGGGTGGAAGATGGAGATGGGGGCAGGAAGGGGAGAGGAACATGAGAAAGAGAGGAGGAAGGGAGGTAGTGACCGTGAATGAATAATGTCCCTAGCAGTGCTGGGGAGTACCAGCAGGCGTTGTAAGAGATATATGACTTTGTGAGACTACAAGACCTGGGATATGTTGAAAAGAATAAGAGACGTCCAGAGAAGCAGTGTTGTGTTCGTGAAATGTGTCGCGTGCGCCGTGGATGCGGGAGAAAAATGTAAGGTTACGTGTGAGGGAACAATGAAAGTTGAATGACAGTGTCAAATAGTAAGAGTGATATCAAGGAGTGGTTGCATGCGAGGACAGTGGTGGCCTAAGACAACTATACAGAGACGTAAACGAGGTGATGCAATGAGAAAAATTGTTGCGAGATGGGATTGGCATTTGTGAGAATTTTGAGGAGACCAAGAATATTTTCTGGAAGGGAGCTATGGGAGTAAAAAGGGGTCGACGGGAAAAAGAAAGGGCTTATAATATAAACAATCGGTTGTTCTTGGACAAAGTAGATTTACGTGCACTGAGATGGTTCGGACACGTAGTGAGGATAGACAGACGATGGAAGATTGGCGAAAACGGTGATGAAAGCGGAGGTGAACGGGCCTATGTCTACGGGAAGACTGAAATTTGGGTAGATGGATGATCAAGTTGGTTGCCTCATTGTTGTCAGGCAGTGAAGGTATGCACCTGCAAGGCTAGGTGGTGAGTTGTGCTACGCACTCTGTTAAAACCATGCATCATTCATTTAGGCAAAAGAAAGAGCTTTTCAAACTTTACTGTGCAACAACTGGCATAAATGCCACTCTATTGGGAATGCAGCCCTCCAAGCCAGGCTATAAGCATACTCCTTACCTGTGACCTTCCTCATGGCGTGAAGTAGGCTTTAAAGAATCGAGACATCAGCATGGAGGTAGCGAGAGAGCTTGCTATGGATTGACATGAGCTGTGACTGATTGTGAATGATGAGTTTTGACACGGTCCCAATGCGCTTTCTTGCCTCTTGCTTCTCGATGAGAAATGGGATGAAGGTGGGTGGGGAGGGCCCAGCAACTATGACGCAGCAGGGTTAACCCGGTGAAAGCTGTCGGGTAGAGCTGTTGAAACGTCTCGGACTTCACTCCTAACCCGAAATGTGTGAGTGCACGAGTGGAATAAGATATGCGTCATGCCAACCCCATCCTGAGGGATTTAGCCTTGCGTCAGTAACTGTATCTGTACAACCGAAGGTAGTTTTTCAGAAACTGCACAACCGCAATTACTTTTTTTTGTCAATGAGCCGTATATATCAGAGTCTGTTAAATAGGAAAGACGACTTCTTTATGGAAGTGCAAAGCCTTGGAGTGAGCGGATTTGCCAATTTTTTGAACATCAGTACATCACAAGTCAATCTATCTCTTAGCTAATGCTTCCTCGTCATCTTACCCATCAGTCGACTCATATCAATCGGGGAAACTTTTCTAATGAGACATCACCTGCTTGTTTCTTACCTTCTTCAGCGGCCATGGACGAGCGCGAGCAATGAGCTCAGGTCGGGTTCCCCGGACATGATGTGGGGAGCTACGGATAATAGCTTATCCCCAGCCGCGCCTTCCGTCTATCGATGTCCATCCAGCCGTTTAAGCCACGGGTGTAGGAAGACTCTTACTACTTCATCATATCGAGCTATACGTCGGTGTGCCTAGCCATAGATGGGCTTAGCATCATCAGCCGCAGTAAAGCGTCAACATAGAGCAATACAAAGTATATAGAAATTCAGTCAACATAGTTAATTCCCAAATAGAGTGCTAGGTCTCTTAATGTGTTGTGCTTTACAAGCAACGCACCGCCCTGAACGGCTGTCTACCAGTTCATCAAGTCATCAAACAAGGACAGCACAGGGCGCAACCTACGGGAAACACGGATAAATTACATAGATACGCACGAGATAAGTAAGTTTATTGCAGCTGTAGTAAGTTGGGTTATCCGTAACGAGCAATTATTTTAAGAGTGTGTGGCACTCGAAGTTTTGATCCCTAACTTTCTTGTCGCGAATTCAAGGAGTTGAGTGCCTGTCATTGTCTGTTGACACCGATTTAGGGAGCCCCGTTGGGCTTGGTGGTGAAGAGCCAGTGTCAGGTGACTCACTAGGGTGTTTCCCGTTCGGGTTTGTTTAAGTATAACAATAGTTTAATATTCTATGTTTCCATTTGTCTGTATTCACATGAGTCCCGTCGGAGCAGTGTCGCGCCTCTTTCCCGCTTGTGTAGCTGCTAAAGCCCGCTTCAACTTGTGTTTTCCCATGTAATTGAAGTTCATGTTCAGTAGTATTTCTAGTGTTCTCACCCGACCGACTATCGATGTTTGAGTCGGCAGGATACTTCTGAAGGGAATTAATAGTTGAATAATATTCTGATTATCTCCCCCCCCCCCCGCTGAGGACTGCCAAGAGGTGTGCGCTAGAAACCAGCTGCCACCCTCGTCCTCTACTCACGCGTATATGATGAAACTGACACCAGAAACTTAAAGTAATGGTGAGACCGAATCGGGAGTTCCCCCAGTGCCCCAAACGCGGTCTATAAGTTTACGGAAACGCTTCACTCCAGCACTTTATTGATACATTCTATGAACAATTTGCTGCTTGGTGGTTAATGCTATGGATAAGACGATTTATTTAAAAACTTATGATGGTATTACATGAGGTATTAATTGTCATTCGATAACACTGTTCCGTTGACTATGCTCCTTAACAAGTAATATAT
>SDVV010008892.1:1065-16984 GCA_016164225.1 Gammarus roeselii
AACCCACCAATCAAGCATTGAATGAGTCATATATACCACAACTAGGTAAGAAAACACACGTATATGTTCACATAAAAAAATATAGAAATAAAATCCATGCATAAATATATAACGATATATACACTCACAACGTAGTAAACGTGACACGGAAACAAATTTATAAGACAAGGAATAGGTAAGAGCAAACTCACATAATCTTCCAGGAGCACATCCAACTTTTTGCCTAGGGGATCCCAACGCCCCGCCCCCACCAGAAATTTGGAATAACAATAATCCTACCAGAACCGAATAAATATATATAACGAGCAACAGTTTGTGTCCAATTAAACTCCACTACAACCATCTAAAGAAGAAAAAACATATATTTAAAAATAATATAAATCAAAATACAGTACAAATTAAAATGTTCATGACAAAAACCTTGCCAATCAAGGGCGCAAGCCTGCTTCCATCCCGCCGTTCCCCCCTTCCGTCATTCTTCCGCCCCCCCCCCCTCGTCCGTTAGCTGACATGGGGCACCAAACGAGTTCCGGTACCCTACGCTCCCGCCCCCCGTTTCTGCGCGCACCCCCGTACGCTCGGTGAGTCAAGGTGCATGCATCGCGTCCTACCCCGCCCACCAAGAGTAACTCTTTTATCCCTATCTATAATCCATCACTAATTTGCGTCTCGGTGCTATACCTACTACTAATGTAGCTTGATGGGGTGGGACAGTTGAATTTCAGCTAGAGGGCTGACGGTGTCTCTTTTCGGTGTGACCTTGCGTGCGATTTTGGCTTAGACCACACAGTCCTCGTATTGAACGAGTCCGGCGATGAACTCATCACCCTCCTCTCTCGAGAGATCCTCAATTTAAATCAAGCTTGAGCTCGTAGAGAAAGCCGGGTTTGGGACGATTGTGCACGATTTTTTGCATATTCTGGTCTAGAAGAGAATGGTGTCGCTTTGAAGTCTCGTCTCCACTCTAATGGTAAATCATTCGTCGCCGCTGGCAGTGAAACTTAGGAATGGACGGCCAGTGAGGTAGCCCAGTTCTTCTCGCAGAGTGTAAGAACAAATTTCAGTTCTGTCCATGGCGTCAAATGTGATTTCCATATTTCGGGAAAGTTGGGACCGTTGTTGAACAGGTTGTGTTTGGTATATGGCCTGAACTGCTTATTTTCTGCAGTCTTCGGGGCTCGTTTGGGGTGTTCGTAAGTTGGAGAGTCGTCGTGGTTGTCATCTGATGTGGAGATGTATGCGCTTGCGTAGGCTGCTGATTCTTTCGTTTATCAGGTTTGCACGAGATCGTGGATTTGAAGAAATATCACTTTGACAGGACACTTGAGTCTCGTTAGACGGTCGTCGATTGTGCTGGGCCCTGCGGTGAAGTCTTCAGCTTCCGGCTTGGAGAGGGCAGCTGCTTGCTTTAGTAAAATCATAATTTTGTGCATGTTCCTGGTCAACTCCTCGATGCGGCTGTTGGCCCGGTTGTCCTCGGCTGAGGTGGCAATGGTGTCTTGTATGGGCTGGCGTTTTTGGTAGTTGGGATCTTGGTCTCCGTAACTCCGGATAGTTTTTTTTTGTTTATTTTCTAGTAGGAGAAATAGTCAATTACTGTTCTTGCCTTTGGTCTCACCGACCTCATTCTTTTTGCATTGTGTCACTACACCATATTTGCTCATTTTGATGTTGTTCTAGTGTACAATATCACGATGTAGTATATTTATATTAATAAGAGGAGGTCGTTCTGGCGTGAAACTTACTCAGGTGTACTAAATAGGTGCGCACGTTCTTTGCATCACAGTGGATTGCTATGACCAGGGTGATTGTAACCAGATGAGCGAGCGTGCGGAGAGGAGCTGTTATGCTCGCCGAATTGATTGGTAGCTCAGAGCACTAACTTCTTCATCACGTTGCTCCCCGCTCTGAACGATGCAGGTAACATTGTGTCCAACTTCAGGATTTCATAGTCCATCATAATTCCACGATTGAAGCATTAAGCAATTTTAATTTGAAGACAAAATTGTTCATTTAAATTAGATGATTTCTTGAATACGTAACTATTTATAGCACATTTATTTTCTGTGCTTGATTTGTTTCAGATCGCTAAGCAAGACCAACGGTTTTTTTTTATGTTGACCTCATTCCTGACGATAGGTAGATCCAATAGTGTTAAAATTGTTGCTAGTTTATTGGGCTTAAAAAAATAATTTGATAAGTAACTTGTCTTGCTAGAGTGTATTGCTCCCCTAACATTACCACGTATGTCAAACAGATCGTATTGTACAAGCAATCAACCATGAGTCTTCCCCCAAGTAAACGTAGCCTACAATTAGATGGAATATTGCAATGTATTCAACCAATTTTATATGTTTATTATTTTTCTTTTGTGTCAATGACATATATCCGTCGTGTGACAAATGAATGAAGTGTAAACAAGGTGGTTGAAATTCTGTTGTGATATAAATTCCGTTTAATGACAAAAGTAACTGATGAATTGCTTAGCAGCGGCCATCAGAAATAGAGATACAACAAGTCAGAAATTCACTTCATCTCGAATATATGGTCACTTGATAGCCCGATGAATGGAACATATTTATCAAGGTATGCGTCTGTCATCAAAACTGTAAACACTTGCGGAATCGTATTTTTTCCTTTGCGCCCCTACATGAATAAAAACCTATGTGTCTATATGTAGAAGTCCGGCCTTGCTAATTTCAATTAAATTCGTTTCAATCTACTTATCGCTTCGTTTAGTAATATCATTATTGCTGTGCTTAGCAACACTTCTATCAACCTGCATCACCATATTCTCTGTCCCAAACCCCTCTTAAGATCTTGCCATTGTCACCCTAATCAACATGCCCAGCAAACACCTTAGTCACCTTGGTCAGCAACACCCTACTCACTTGGTCCAGCAGCTCCCTGATCAGCACATCTCAAACCATACCCGAACCGCTCAGTCACGGAACACCCTTATTACCCTGGCTAGCTTCACCTTATTTACCCTAGTCAGAAACCCCTCTTCTCTCTGTCCAGCAGCGCTCCAGTCACACCATCCAGCAATACCCTAATCACCCTGTAGAGAAATACCCCAATCCTCATGTCCAGCAACACACTAACCACACAGTCGAACAACGCTCTAACCACCCTGCCGGACCCTTATCATTCCCGATTAACAACACCCTAATCACCCCGTCTAGCGAAACCCCTAATCACCCTGTCCAGCAACACTCCAGTCACCCAATCCAGCCATTCCCTGATCACCCTGCACAGAAAAACCCGTACCACCATGTCCACCAAACCCGAATCACCTTATCCGGCAAGGCCATCATCACCCAGCCCAGTCCAGTGCCTGTTCAGCAAGCAACCTCCTATAATTCAGCGCTTCGTCCCTGAGAGCAGCGACTCTAATGAGGATGCTTCACACTCATCGGGAGACAAAATTAATGACGCTTCATCCAATTAATAATGTCAACAAGGCGTGATTAGTAATCAGCTGATTGAATTTGGACGGACAACTTTGTAAATGGCGTAATTAGATTAATATTGAAGAGAGGGCAGTGCGTACGCTTTCGTTGCGATCTCGAAATACTTTTAACACATGAATATTATTGGTCTGTGCCGGAGCTCGTGTAATTTCGAGGCGTGGTTGCGACATGATTCAACGCAAGGCCCCTGATAGTTTGAATGGAAAAATTTCGAGTTATAAAATTAGAACATATTGTAAATAAAGGTCTGAAACATTTACGATAACGGAGGGGTGAAAAAACGACAAAGTATACATAAAATATGAACACACCGTCATAGATAATCACACAGGCACACATCATCAAACGAGGGAGCTAATCACTGCCTTATTGAATTGAAAATTGGAGTTGTTTTGTACGAAATTGTAAAAATATTGATTGACAAATCATGACACAAGTACAGTCGTACAAATATGTTCATACCATAGCCAACTTCATTGTGACTCACTTTGAAAACAACATTATAATCAAAATGATCTAGATATAACGATATAACATTGCCCCGTTCATAAGCGACGGACTCAACCCGAGTACTTTGCGATCCACTTCTCCGTTATGCAATGCGTATTTCTTGAGCATATTGTTTTGACAAAGTCTGTCAATGTGTTGGACGAGGCAAGTGTAGGTGGTGATCAAGGCGACAGTAAGTGGTAGTCAAGGTGGCTGTCGAGGTAAAACCATGTCGTGGCAAAGGTGGGAACAAGTAGTGGTCCAGGCATTAGCAGGTGGTGGAAGCAAGACCAGGTAGAGGTCGAGGCTAGAATGCTGTAGGTTCAGGCAAGAACTGTGCGATCGAAGCAAGAGCGGTTAGAGATCAAGGCGTGTGCAGGTGGTGGGAGATTCAAGCGCAGGTAGAGGTCGGAGTATGAGCTGGTGGTAGTCGAGGCGAATGCAGGTGGTGCTTGAGGCCAGAACATATGGTTATCAAGGCAAGGCAGGTGGCGGTTGTAGTACAAACAGGTAGTAGCAAAGATAACATCAAGTAGTGGTCGAGATAAACAGTCATAGGCGCAACCGATCATTTATGGACCACAAACTATAGTATATTCGGTCCAGTTTTCAATTAACAATTCAAAGAGAGGTCACGATAGAGAAGTTCAAATTTGACAAGACTCATTACATTGACAACACTGAGGACCCTGGCAACTACAAGAACAAGTGAGGGCACCCACAACACTCACCACTCAGACATGAATGATAACTAGAACACTGACTACCCTGTCGACATTGTGACAATCCTGACGACTTTGAAAACAGTGACAGGTATTTTGCTGGAAGGATCGCCACTGTAGTCAGGATTAAACAGGTCGACCACTGTGCCAGTGTCTGATGTATACATTGATTTCATGAGTATATTTGGTGAGGTCGACGCTGTCTGTGCAATTTTCGTCAACATCGGCCGTGTCGTATGTGCTGTCATAATAAATATAGAAACAATATATCATTTACAGCGAGCGATAAATATAATACTCGGACGGTTGGATGCGTGTCAAGATCCCATTCGTAACAACGAAGCAAGATCAGGCAAAGCAGAGAAGTTGGGGGACATAAACAACCCAAGCACTCATTCATATATTCAGAGCTGGGAAGTTGGGTTACATAAACAACCCAAGCTCTCATTCACATATTCATAGCTGGGAAGAGTAGCGGCAGGGAAAGCAGATGTGATGGAACCCGATTCTCCTACGTGGAGATGATTTGCTGTACCCGGAAGTGATCATTTATATTAAAATTTGTAACTCGACTCATTTTTAATCGTGATAATATGTTATACCGTCGAGATATGGTATTTGCAATAAAATATAGTTAGTTATATTTTGAGAATGAATAAATTACGGGGCTTATCGTTATATCAATTAGGAAAAAATTAGAGATAAATAAATAAACATCATATGTCTGGTAAGATATACATTCACTTGTATAAAGATGGATCCCCGTTATTTTCATTTTACACATTTCTTCAAAGTCATTTCTAAAGGCATCTCTACCTGCTCGCGAGATCTGCACACTAGGTCATGTTTGCGCAAACCAGGCTGGCAGTCTTGGCGATGACGTAGGGCCAGTGTTGCCCCAGTCTCAAAATTTGGAGTGCTGTCAACTTGTTCCACCGACCATATCCTTTGAATCTACCGTACTGAGCAGCCCCTCTTCCTCTCTCCACCTCCAACTCTCACCCCCAATACAGTCTCGCGCTCATGACAATGTTTTCATTCGTACTGCAGATTAATTTGTCAACATTTACCTTTTCTATTTCCTCATTTTCGAATGGTGTGAGCTTTGCTTTCTTGGGACATGATGACTCTATTTGTAGTAGGATGATTGTTCTCTGTACGTGTGGTCGGATGATCATAGGTACAGGCTTCCGGTAGACAGTTAAGTAGAGGCTAATTTGACGGTACCGTTTTATTTGAAGGTCTAACTATTTTCAGGTAATTGATTCTATTTCTGCTCTGAATCAGATGTTTGATTGTTCTTAGTTGATTTCGTTGCTAGTTTCCGTTAGCATTCCCCTAGGTATACAAGCCATCAGGTCGTCAAGGTATCGAAACCAAAATAGTTGGAAGTGCAATTTAATATTTTTTTTCTTCATTTATTACACTACGATTTCCGATATAACTATTGACACAGGTCACCGCATTGGCATTTCATTTTATTTTATTGTTAACTTGATTTTCAGTTTCCTAGATACAATACGTCGCAGAATCCTGTTCCCCGACGCGAGGCGAAATAGTCACGTCTTGCTGCGCTCCTCGTGTTGAAGATCAAACACCTGGTCATCAGGTTCTAGTTATTATTTTCTAGTTCAAATCGACGTGTGAACTGCTTGCCTATCCATAAGTGTCACGCTTTATGGGCATCTGTTGTAACACGGTTGAATTTTGCAGATTTTGTGCATATCACAGAGTCACTCTTGTCTCCTTCGATGATCCTCCATTTTTAGTTCCATATCGGCGTTTGATCCCAAAAGAATGTGCTTTCACGGGGCGAGGGAAGGTTCATCACCTGTACAGCCTAACCCAGCCATCCCGACCTCCCCTCGCCTGCCTCGGCTTTGTCGACAAACGCACACACAGTGAGTGAGCCTTTGTCCCGATACGCCTGTGCAGTCGCATGTGTAAAGGACCTACACCCTTCCCCTCCCCACAATCCGAAACCTTGTCGCCTACGCCCTTCCATCCGCTATCCGTGGCCTAGCTGCCTACACCCACCAACCCATTTGATGATCCCGAGCTGCAAAATACTGTGGATCTGCTGCGATCGGCTTGAGGATTCCTCACTGCAACCAATTGTTGTTATCGATTCCAAAAAAGGTTTGATTATTTGATCGCAGGTGTTGAAAATAGAGATACAACGCCAATGAAGGTCGCTTTTTGCCACTTGAGTTAATTTATGTGAAACCCATGTTGGCAGACAAACAGTGTCCCGGAAAATTTATCTTTGCTGCCTAATTATTTTAGTGACATTAATTACCACTTGTAGCAGCCCCATTCATGTGCCACCAAACCTATATTAGTCCTTGTTTGTCAGTGCCTTCATTGTATGTTAATATTTACTTTTCTGTAACATTGGTTTAGGGTGTTTTAGTTATTAAATGATTTTCATCTGTGCAAGCTGGAACTATTTCCATGCAACATTATCATACGATGTTTGAGTTTTAGGAAAGATTTGTACTGTTTTTCGTTCGAAAAATTATAGGATGCTTCATTGGTGCCCTTATGCATTCATATTTAGATCTATGATACTATTTCCACCACTGATCAGAAGCTGAAACTATTTGATTTAAATGTTTGAATTTTTGTTGTACATAAAACTTTTGTTGTTCATAATACTTGTCGCGGGGACCGTCTGATGCCTGGTACAGCAACAAAGCAAACACAGGCAAAGCAGAGGAGTTGGGTTACAGAAACAACAAAAGCTCTCAATAATTTATTTATAGCAAGAAGAGTAGCGCAAGGGAAAGCAGGAGCTCGCAAAGATGCTAAGGACACCGTACAAACAAACAACCTAGCCCATGCCCGTAGAAGCGTCGATGACTCCCTACAACCTACGTAAACGACAGTCTCTCGCAGGGTCCCAAAAAATGCACCACAATCCATCGAAAGGACACGAACTCGGAAAGGTGGTAGCAACACTACACTCCCCTGCTGCGGATGCAGGCTCAACTTCTTCAAAAGTAAGAAGTGTGGGTCTTGAGATCTGCGCAATATGTCACGTTTGCGCAAACCAGGCTGACAGTCTTGGCGATGACGTAAGGCCACTGTTGCCCCAGTCTCAAAATTTGGAGTGCTGTCAACGTTCCACCAACCATATCCTCTGAACCTACCGTACTGAGCAGCCACTCTTCCTTTCTCCGTGTTCAACTCTCACCCACGCTACAGTCTAGCTATCTTCTTTTGAAAACTTACTATAACAGAGTCCCACGCCTTCACAAGAAAGATCCTACCCATAGTTTTCTCCTTCACTAACTTATCAGACTATTAAACAAACTCTAGTAGAATTAGAACAGCACGAGCCATCCGTCACCGCTCCCTGCACCTTTTGTGTCCACTCATACACCACACTCCGATCCCTCGGTGACCTCAGACGCAGCCCAGGCAGTAGACCTTTCTTCAAAAATCGCTCTTCCAGCCACTAACCCTCATACTGCCGCCCCTCTTCCTCTAGGGACGTCACTAATCTCACAGATCACGCAAGCATCTGAGGTTAGGAACTTCAGGTGGGGGAACAGGAATGGAAATGAAGGGCAATTGAAAAAGTTGAAGCAGTTTATTATGACAAGATTGTACAGTTTACATGTTATTCCATTTTACAATTATGATATTGCATGGTACATAATTGAAGGCCGTATTTAAGCTATTTAGAGCTTCTGGGGCACAATAATCCTTACATACTAACCCATTGATATTATCTATCCTAAAATACGTAATAAATAGTTGTATAGTTGTATTATTAAGCCCAGACACCAACTGGCAACAAACTCACGGAAAGTTGATTACCTGACACCATTTAACAAGAGTCCTATTAATATTGAGGGAATGAAAATTCATTTATACTGCGAGGCTGTTGAGCCAGCAATTCATCTGCTTCTAACAAGGTAACAAATTTAAATACGATTCAGAGACGATGAGAATACAATACAGAGATAGTAAATCATAGTTGGACTAGTAAGATGATAAGTATAACTCTTTCAGTCATGACTTAAAGATTGATAGGGAATCATTCTGACGGTAAACAGGAGTTAGCGAGTTCCAAATTGTAACACAATTGAAGTGGATATTTTGAACGCGTATGGGGCAATTTGGAAGTTACATTGATTTTCCAGTTTTGGTCTATTCATTACTTTAAAATACTGATTAGTGTGGGAATATGGAAGACTATTTATTGCTCTAATAGCTTTCTTTTGTAGTAAAAATATATTATCCGTTGAATTTTTGTGTGTTCCATACCAGGCTTCGATTCCGTAAATTAAAAATGGCTGGAAAAAGATGAAATGAAGTGTTTTAAAGAGTAGGAAACATTCTCTGTCCTGTCCATAAAGAAGTGATCTGATGGCAACGAAACATATTCATGCCTCCAAGCGTTTCTACAACGAAACTCTTCATTATTGAATGTAAAGAGTTGATACTGGACTCAGTCAACCATGCTCCCAACGGCGATGAAGCATCCATGGCGCTGTTCAATATGCCCCATCTACTTCTCCAAATTCCATCAGTGGAAACACCGCAGCGCTGCAACGTCGACTAGATTTATGGAATGAATGAAAATTGAAAAGCTGTTGCTGAAGGACAACCAGCTGTTCACACGCAGGACAATTTAGCCGAGCTCACCTAATGCCACAATCAGAATCGGCAAGATTTGGAAAACTCATGCGTTCAGGAAGAGTTAATACTGCGCTCAGGCTGCTCAACAACTTGACAAGCGAACCATAACACACAATGAAGACAATGTTCGTAAAAGTAGAGAGAAACATTCAGTAGGTGCAGAGGCAAGCATTGAATGTTGACTTTTAGGGTCTGAAGTAGAAGACTGTAACCTCATCACTTTTGAACGACTGGACTTGGCCTTCATCCGCCGTAGCGCGGGTTGGAAAAATTTGTGTAATCGAAAAAAATATAATTTGCTCGCTTATTTTCCATATCGTCAGCACCTTTGAATTCTAGTAATACGGAGTAAGTGTCGCAAATAAATAAGGGACACTTTATACCTATGAAGTTTTTTGACAGTCCTAGTACAAACCATAATTTTTTGCGGTAACTTTTTCCAGTAAGTAAATATCAACATGGAGTGGGTGTGTCATTTGATATTTCCAAATTCAAAATCATTGCTAACGTTTCGTCGCTAATCTTGTTACAATTCATTTAATTTATTATTTTCATGCTTTCAAAATGTATTAGGTGTGCCCGCGAGTCTCTGCATCAAAGGGCCCGTTTCAGTGGACCGAGCAACAGGTTTCTGAATACTGCTCCACCGAGTTATTTATAGACAAAAGAGTTAACATGCGTCAGCGCAAACGTGAGTACATTGGATCGAGGCTCAAGAGTTGTTAGGGGGAAATGAGCGGAGTTAACTGTTGAGTCAGTGGCCGTTTGCGGATGATACGGCACTGGTGTCAGATTCGGAAGAGATAAATAATGTTGGCTAGTGTCGAAGGTGGGCCGAGTGTGTGAAAGGAGGAAGCTGGGAGTTATTGTGGGTAAAATAAATAAATAAGATATACGATGAATGACAATGCGAGTAGAATCAGTGTCCGCCTAGGTGGAGAGGCACGAAGTAGTTCAGTGTTTTAAGTACCAGGGCTTTCATGTGAAGAAGACGAGTCTTGTGGAAACTGGGTGTTATGTGTTGTATAGGGTCATGAACTTGTGAGTTGAAATATTAGGCGGGCATGGACGGAGAGACGCTGAGGAATAGGATCAATAACTAAGTTTTTCCCAGAGATCGGGAATGGTGAGGAAGTTCAGGGACAAAGTAAATTTCCGCATTCTTCGGTGGCTTGTGCATACGGTGAGGATGAATGATGGGTTCGTTAAAATGGTGACAAGATGGGAGGGGAGTGGGTGTTGGCCTTGAAGAAGAAAAAAAGAGTTGGGTAAACGGATGACGTGAAGCAGGCTTTTGGAAGGAGAAGCATCAGTGTGGAGGACACAAGAGAGCGTGCAATTGATAGGCGTAATGAGAAAATAATTATGAATGGGTTAGTTTTGACGCGGCTTTGATGCGCTTCTCCTTCCGTGGCTTTTATTTGAGAAACTAGATAGACGTGAATGGGAAGGGCCCGCAGTTCATGACGCAGCAAGTGTAAACCAGTGAAAGTTGTCAGTCCTACACCTGACTTGGTGTTGTAGGGTCCTGGTTCAAGCCTTTAGTGCTAAAGGACCAAGTCTTGTTAAGTGTGAGAGAGGAGAGCAATGTGCGTTTTGCAATCGTTCACTACCGTCTGGACGATTCCTCCTTGCGTCTGTGTCTGTGTGTCAGTATGATTCAGCTAATTAAGAAAGCGCGGGGAATCTTTCAAGTCCAGTTCTTACTTGATGAGTATTTCTAGAAACTAGACTATCTGGTTGGTTCTTCCACATACTATTTTTGGTTGTTATTATAGACGGGATGTATCAACCTGCCACCCTGATATTTAACTTCCATGATTGTCCAATTGGTGTCAGGTATGTTAAAGTCTCCCATCAAAATACTTTCATATGAAGAGGATATGATATTGTCCAATTCGTCAAAGAGAACATCTTTTTCCCCCACCGTAATTCTTGAATGTCGGTATACAAGTACAATTTTCAGTGTCAAACCTTCAGAGAGCATACTATTGACCTGGATTACCTCATGAGTTGGGGTTATTATTGCCCTGCGAAGTATAGAACGAAGAATTTCCTTGACATAACGTACTGGCCCTCCATTCATCTTGCTTGGAGAAGGCTTGTCTACATTGCAGGTCCTGAGTTCTTCAAAGCCTATTTATACCTAGAAATTTGGCCATTCATGTCCAGCCACAATGAGTTGATTCCAACGATATCAATTTGATTCACTATTGCTTGAAGAAGAACCATTTCGGACAATAGTGACTGCACATTTCATAGTAAAACCTTAATTATTCTTATCATGCCTGTTTCTGTAGACAAGTCTTTGTCTGTTTTGGCTGACATGGGTTCTGTTGAGCTCCACCAATACCATATATGCTTCTGCTGCCCGGCCCAGTTCTTTTGTCAAGGGTTTGCCTTGGCAGCTGCTCGTGCTCTTGATCCATGTTCAGCTTGTTTTGGTCACTTGTTAGGTATTCCCATTCGTTTCACGAGTGACGTCATTTCCTGGTTCTCTTTCAGAATTCATCGTCGATCCTAGCTGTGATTTTTTTTTCTACTGCAATACTGATCAGAATGCCGAACGGCGTTTTGCCGCGTGCACTGAGGCTCATTCCGTCACGCTGGAAAACGTGCATTTGTTCATCGTAATCAATTTAACCTACATTACAAACATACCTCAGACACGAACTCTGTGATTCCAATCCGGACACAATTCAGCGTCAATTATCCTTGGAACATCTGTTATAATCTAACCAACACTAACAAAATGCCTCAATGGTACCATTGGCTTTCATTTCAATCAATTACTTCCAAATGGGAGTCTGCGTCCTAATTACTCTGGTCAAGTTGAAAACAAAAGCATTGCAGAGAAATTTATTATATCTAAGGAGAACTTTGTACCCTGAAAGATTCATATCCTCATTTCTAATGGGAGAGGTTTCTTCACTTTCCCGAAATATTAATGACATTAAAATGGTCTGGGTTTATTTGTTTCAGAGATAGCGTCAAATTAAAAAAAAAATCATGTGATTCTTTGCGATGTCGACGTATTTTTTTAACGAGACTCAGACTAGGTTTTCTGTGATGAAATGAGGGAGAGCGGAGGAAGAAGCATTGCGCGAGGTCCAGAAAAATGAGAGATGTCACTGAACTTTCAAATGTTACATGCAGAGCAGATTCCACGGAATTTCCAAGAATCCTCCCTTGTTATTCTGCAGAAGCTGCGATGTTGCTGCACGGAAGATGAGATTTATGATTATTGCATCTTAACTTGACTAACTACGCATACTTACCTCCTAAGAATTATTCTTCCCTCGTGTTGGGGGTATTGATTGAGCTTGTTCGGTCGTGCAAAAGTTGACTTGGTTACTATTTGCTACATTGCAGCGAAAATACAAAGTCAAAACAGACTATATAAGGTCGACACTTGTAAGCTTCGTTAAAAGTGTCTGGAAACGGCAAGGCCGCTCAGACTTGCTATTACCCTATAAAGTTGCTATACAACAGAGATTCTTGTCTTTCGGCGCCGGAGAGATGCTGTAAACGATACCACCACTCGTCGCCTTCGGAGCGCTGCACGGCAGTGATAGGGGCTGGCATCAGATTTTTTTTATCTTACAGCAACAGTTAAGCACTACACGACGTTCCCTTAGTGGTACTGCAGAGCGGCGATCTGCAAAGCCGTACAACTTGTTAACGAGATTCAAACTTTATTCACTGTAAAAAAAATGATGGAGACCGGAGGAAGAAAATGAAATGCCTTCATATTCGGCCATGTGTCTGCTGACCAGTCTGGATCCGAATTAAAAATGTCTGGCCCAGGTTTTATCATTCCGTACAAGCAGAGCTTGAAGAGATATGTGAATCAAGAGGAATTGGAATGTACTCATTGTTGGTGAAATATAGTTGGCGTGCTTTAACATGTTTTCGTTACAATCAAACAAAATATTAAATGAACCGAAGTTGTTCAGCCCCATTCAGGAACAAAAAGTGCATCCGTTTTTTTTTCTCAGTGGTATTTTCTTGCGAAACGCTTTCTTCTGATACTAAATGTGAATGTGAATTGTCAGACGTTGGAGAGGGACGACGTGTGGAAGACGACTGAGTGTGGTTGATTGTTGGGGACGTCAGAGATATTGGCAAGGCTGCTAATATTGGTGATGTACCGATACCAGTTTAGGGAACAAACGTTTCAGGAACTCATGAGGCTGTGGAAGCGATCCCGAGGCAAGTGATATTTCAAATGTATTCTTTTCACGTTACTTGTTTATGTTATTGCTCATAATTTGCCATCATTTTAGACACATCTTTGATTTTTTTCTGGTGGGTCGCAGATAAAGTTACATGAAACATTAATAGCGTGTCATAAATACCGCTCTTCTAGCAATTGCATGAACAACCATCCTATGATTGTATTCCTTGCCTCCTGGAGACAACTGATTGCTTCCACTACCACATTACCATAGCACTAATCGTCGAGACCAGTGCTATGGTGATGCAAGCAGACTAAGACATTGTACAGTACTATGAATCATAACGGAAAAATATGAATGTTTTGAATTTTACTCACCTGTGAAGTCATTGGCTATCAACGTCAGCAACTGCACGCAATGAACTGAAGAACGAAAACATAATTATATAATGCCTTAATGAAAGCCTCTGGATGATAGGAAGTAACTACATTTTATAGAGATTACTACCTTCGTTACAGGGACATCACCAGCATCTATTAATTTTGTGTCTACATATCTACAAAACGTGAGCATATCATTGCATATTCATGGAAGAGGTCGAGTGTTTTGATTTAAGCAGTGTAATTTATGTGTTTTTTTCGATCTTTTTTATTCCACTCAGCTCGCCTCCTATGAGTAGTAGGTATATCACCGAAACGCAAATGCGAAGGATTATAGATAGGGATAAAAGAGTTACTTTTAGTGGGCGGGGTAGGGCGCGGTGCATGCAACCTTGACTCAACCGGTCCGTACGGGGGTTAGCGCAGAAACGAGGGGGCGGGCGGCGGAGGGTACCGGAACTGGTTTCACGCGGAAGAAGCGGCCAGCTGGAATGCTGGAATGCTGGTTATTAGCATTTCAATGCTTGTGTGGATATCGCAACATCGTTGCTTTCATGATGCACGTTCACTGCTGTGTCCTCTGAATGTTTTTTTAGGGGATATTGACAAACATACATTTATAGGATTTTTATTTATAATAATTTATATGTATTATTTTATAATAAAAAGCCTCACTCTCCGGACACCTTCATGATGAATTTTCAACCTCGATATCATTTTCTACGTTACTCGCTGTTGTTCAATTATTACATGTGGCATAGAATCAATTAGTTTATTATTATTTTTCATCCGATTATTTTGATCAGTACCTGCGCTAAGCTTTACTTACTTCTACAGTATCTCCTCCATTCGTTTTTCTATGTTGTGAGATATCCGATGAAGGAAAATAGATTCAATAGTTACAGGATGACTGAATCATTCCTTTAGAAGAATCACTTATGAGTATAATTGACTCAATCGATGCTTGAGTGGTGGGTTTGTAGCGGTGGGGGACTTGGGATATTTTTGTATGTTATGTTCATTTATCACTATATATTCTTTTATAGGATTAGTGTGGTAGACATGTCTTATAACTCAATTTACAGCCTTAGTGTGCGAACGACCCTGTTTGTACCAGCCTGAAGGTAGGATTGCAGGCAAGATTCTGTGTGTTTCCCACCTATTTATTTCATATGTATATATTATCTATAGGAATAGTATGGATTATTAGTATGATTATTGGCGAGATGAAGTATGTATTGTGGGATGATGCAGCACCTGCGGTCGAGAATCTATCTACCCCATAATGCATTACCCAGTTTTGAAACAGTTATATCAATGTTCCATTGGCGCGGTTTTCCAATAGCGAAAATGCTGAACGATATGGATTAAGTGTATGTTAAAATATTATGTTATATATACTTAGTAATGATCGATTAATTTAAGTTGAATTTGCGCAGTTTTAGGAATTTCGATCTGTTAACTCATACAGTTTTAGGCATTTTAGTGTATTTAGGATTGAAGCATCCATGTAGCAAGCTATTTCAGGCATAATTGTAGGTTGTTGCATCATTGTGGTAGTTTTATATGTATATATGACACATCTGTTACGATTAAACCGTGGTTACTTCAGTTAAAGAGATGTAAATTCAACCCTGTTATGGGGTGATGTTGAGGCTAATTTCATTAGATTTTATATGTACTATACCGTATTTACTAAAGGTTTCAGTTACGTCGCCTGCATGTCTTGGTATATTATTCACTTTTCTTATTTGTTTGGTTACATGCATGTTCATTCTCATTCATCACGTTTAATGTATGTTTTTCGTATGTTAGAAAATTATTCTTTTTCTTGCTATGTTTTTTCTCATGAGTTTTAGTATAGGTCTTTCAGTTTTGTAGATTCTCTGTTGAATCTCCATCTTCAATGCAATCTGTTGGTTATTTATACAATTTAGGATATATTACGTATGTATCTACAATATAGAACATTATTTCAGGTCTAATTTAGTTACATATTGTTCATTTTTAGTGATTAATGTATCTTC
>SDVV010008893.1:0-16984 GCA_016164225.1 Gammarus roeselii
GAGGAGGCGTGGAAACGGACAGGAGATACAATGTACCCAGCTTTTTAAAAAAATGCGGTTCTCGCTGTATCACGCAGAATATATCTTGAAAAATATTTACCATGAGTAATTCTTTGAATCGGCAAAAAACATATTCTGTCAACGCGTTGCCATGTTTACTTATTCACGCATTTGTATATACCCGAAAAAAAATGAAAACAGACACCGAGTGTATAGTCGCTAAACGTTGAACACGAGTTAGTGTTGGTTTGTTGACTAGAAACTTTGCTGGACGTATCGACATCATGGAAAATAACAATTTCTTGTTTGCAAAACTTCCCTAATGGGAGGAGTGATTCCGAACAAACACGGACAAACCAAACTTCCGAAGCGTGCTTCGCGGACTGAAAACTCATGTGGTATATTCTTGACTGACTGGGAGATAACTATTTTCGATGTAACAATGGTTCTACCTTCCATACATATCAGAGATAATATACCAAAAATATCGTTGGGAGACATATGTAAATGGAAAGGGATTTCATCATTAGACAAAGTTATTGTTACCAAAAAGATTTGTGGGAATGTGCTTCCTAACATCTCCAGCACGTTTATTGGGCTATAACACTGGTAAACAAAGGAATTTGTAGTCGAACCTAACCCGAACAATACCCACGAAAGCTTGAATCCCAGCATTCGTTGTGTTTGATGGATGAGTATTTAACGTTCTGGACTCGTGTTCACGTCACTCGGGATCGAATTTTGGTGGGAACTGAAGTTTACCAAACGTTAAATACCTGTACATTTGAATATTTAATGTCTTTTTATCACGAAACCTAAAACAACAGAAGTTGTCCATTCGTACATTCTTCAGAATAAATGTCAACTCCCTCACCATAACTTTCAACGCATTCACAAGACCAGAATCGACAGCGAAGAAAGCAATTTAGCCTACATTCTTTCACAACGTCGGGGGAGCGATTCCCTAACACGGGAAAATAGATGGATGTCAAATTGGATTACAGGTAAGATGTAGCTGAACGTATTGTGTATAAACAAGTTAGCGATGCTGTCAAGAAATTGTATTTTTTTTCGAATCGTGGTTTGCATCATTTTTGAAATTGAACAATTTTCTTGACATTCCTCGTGATAGTTACCATGACTGACAAAAATGTATGGGAGTGTTCTGGCAATAGCAACATAAATATTTTCGGTGAACTATTGTCCGGATTCTAGTGTTGGAAGATTGGGCTCATCAACATTCACTAATATGGTTTTCAAATGATGCGATGGAAAATAATCATTTGCGTTTTCTGCATTGTATATGAACTCTAATTGAGCATCGTTGTTGCTAAAAGGACAGTCAAGATCGCCATAAACTCTCCTGAAGATATGAAACCTGACAGCATCACCGGAGCGCAAACATGCACCTTAATCCAGTTTGGTTGTCGAACAAAATAAATGTGCATTCATTTGGTAATAAATACACATTACTGACTATGATTGGCAGTCAATTTAACAATGAATAGCTAACGATGTTCTATAAAAAAAAAATCTTTTGTAACTCGGATTCATGAAATAATACCAAGATGGAAAAAAGCCTTCTATTTCAGATTCTGCTCGCGCTACTATCACATCGCAGATGCCAATTATACACCCTCGGGGTTCTTCCAATCAACTCAATTATGGGATTTTCTCGCCCCCTCAGCTGTTTCCCCGGTCTCATATTGCTCCTCGACACTCAATCGGCTCAGCGATGATCGTTGATCCGATTTGGAGACAGCGACTGGCTCAGATTTCCTAAATTGGCAGTCGCCAAGAGAAGTTGATTGTTGGAGAGATGATATCTGCTCTGAAGACGAAGGGATCAGTGAGTATCTCGGAAACATGATGTTATGGTGTGTAGGGATGCAATGGACATTGGGAGCATTAAGTTACAGTAAACAAAAAATCACCGATGGATCAATTTTATAATCTGTTTTTCATAGTTTTTCCTCATAGTCAATAGTCGCATTGCCACAGAAGAAAGAACTTATATCTCTTAGTTTAGAACGTCTATCAGCAGACTAATATCCACCAATAGTTAATTGAAAATGAAGACACAAATGGTCATTTTGCACTAGTAATTGGAATTGAAATGTCTATTTTTTATTAATCGAAATCGGATCAAAGCTCCTACAACATATCAGCATTTCAGAACTTTTCAAAATTCAGCATGTAATATAGTACGATCAATTCTGAAATTTCATAATGCGAATGTTCGCATTAGTCGAGCATCATTGCTGCATGTATTTGTGGTTTTGTTTGGCGTTTCATTTGCATGACAGGGAAATTAATTCGTAAATAGTTCATATTTCAGAAAGCAACACACAAGTCTTATCCAAAGAGTGATTATGTTACGAGCAACGACTATCCAACTATTCTGCGTCGTATCTTTTATTGTTCAACACATTTATTTTTCATTTGAACGAGGAAAATAAGAAAAATCAATACAGCAGCTACGATTATGACAGTAATATTGCGAATGCGTCCGAAAATACTATTTCCTGACGTTTGAATACACATGCTTGCATAGGCGAGATGCAATAATGAGTAGGTATTACCCAAGGTAACAGAAGTGCTTCCTTCAGCTTGCACACGGAACTATTTCATTGATATGTTCTTTGCCTTCTACAGCCACACTCAAAACTCTAATAGGTGAAAATACTCCTCCTTCAAGGGCTTGAGTTATGTATAATTACCAAATCAACGTCGCCGAGTACGTCGGGACGGACGGTAATAACTCCGATGACACGAGCTTGTCCAGGCTGTGCGTATACGTGAGGTGGTATGCGTCAGGATCGAAGGGAATGGAGACGAAAAGTCCCATTCCCTTCGATTCGAAAGCGACTACAATCTCTTGACCCTGACCGGCCAAGAGATTGTAGTCGCTTTCGAATCGAAGATCTTTCCAGCGAAAATATTGCTCTCCAATAACGCACTACATGCCGTATACCAACTTAAACCCTTTCTTTAACCATCGTGTGTAAATATTTATATCACGTAAAGACAACGCTTGTGACATTGGAAATCCTCTGCCTACAATATCGTAAGATATAACATTGGCGACGATGTGAATTATTCAGTATGAATTTATTCGTTATGATTCAAAAAGTTCACACATTGAAAATGTCTGAAGACAACGGACGATCACAGAAGATGTTTCGCCTGACTACGGGAGTCAACGAGGACATCTCAAATCACTTGACTTTCGAAACTATCGAGCCCTGAAGGCTGCAAGGCATGATCAGAATGAAAAGCATCATTTCTTGAATCCTGCTAAGCAAGAAGCGTGATCACGCAAATCCAACAAAAGGTCAAATTAATGAACATAAAAGAGGCAACGCATGAATTGATTGCATCTCTGACAACAATGTACTCAACTCAAAATTTGGCAATTGGAACTTCAGTACAGTTCATAAGGAGAGTCCATCGAGTGTAACGCTCAATTCCTCAACTAGTTGAGGAGCAAGTGCGAGCACAAGGAGTGTTGCAGGAGTAGACTTTGTCGTGACCAATTCTTCGCCGAATTACGATATACCAAGTTGATCACAGAACTGATCCCTGAACATGAGCAGAAGAACGCCGATGAAGCCGTGACATGAGCAACGACTCTCGAACAATATCGAATGAGCCTCAACACTCATCATGAACATTCGCTACTAAAAAGGATTTTGAAAACACTTCAGAAACCACAATTCGACAACGCATGTGAATGAGAAGTATATGTTTATAAGCTGTACAGCTAACAGCAAGCACTTGACGAATGGAGTGTTCTGTACTCAAATTGAAGTAACAAATTTGATGATGTGGGTCATATGGCAAGAACATGCAAATCAAAAATTTACCCCATCACACGGAATAACACAAACCACATCGCCGAAACGGATCATTCAGCGTGTATGAAGAGCGTGGTTTGATGGATTACATTACGTTGAAGAGGAGCAGGAATAGAAACTCAATAAAAATTCACAAGGAGCCACAATCAACAGAGGTCAGTGCCCGTTTCAACGGACCACGGGACGCCAATGACGAGTGTCCCAGGTTCAAAAATCATAAGCTGGTTCGTCTAGCGGAAAAAGACGGCTATCTGCGCTACATGTTAACAAACATTGGGTAATCAGTGTCAGGGTAGCCATGGAACAGGTCAGCAAAATAAACAGCTGACAAGTGTAGGAAGACAACAAAAGGGCAAGATCATTTTAAATAACTTCGCAGTGAATTCAAAGCATATCCAAATGCCTCATCTTGCCAGGCAAAGTGCTCGCAATGGTGTCCGAATTGACAGAACAGAAATGAAAAAGAACCTTAGTTAAGAATTCATTACTAAAAGGGAAGTTCTTTTAATGACCTGCGATGACTTCTGAGGTGCTCATCATAATTTGACACTCATTGAATGTCCTAATAATGTAAGACCATACGTTGTCGCTTGTATGATATTGGGCTTGTGCAGTGTGGGACATCTTGTCTCATTGAACTGATGACGTTAAACGAATTGATGCAGGAACGAATCTTTCGTCGGATAAGCAACCGAAACCCAACAACAACAATTATGGCGTATTTTATGTAACTTGATGTGCGTTTCTTCTCTCATCTGTCACCAAAGTTAGTAAATAAACTCCATTGATTGCTTTCATTTAGTTGATGTCGAATTTTAGGGATGATGAGATAAGATTTGATCATTTAAATCGGGAAAAACGCTTAAATGCCTGGCAAGTTTCTATTTCCTTGAAAACGACGGTAAAATGCCTGAAAAGCTATTTTCAAATGAATGTACATGAATTGAATTGGTGTGTCAATAATTGTATCACCTGCTTCAACGTAAGAAATATTTGTATGCAATAGTAATTCTACTTATGTGAATGTTATGCATTGATCCGCATCACTTAAAATAAAATGTTGAGGTTTTATGATAAGTATATGACTGGTCGTTTTTATTTCAAGTTAAGAACACAAACGTAATTAAAGACGGAATGAGGCCGTTAAAAAATACCTGAAACTTTATCGGATTCCAAACGATGTTATATGTTAATTCTAGACATGTTATGAAATTTAGTTGCGAATGGAATTTGTTTCTTCATTTATCAATTTTAATATAAAGTTGTCCATTTTTAACTGTCCGAACGCTTGCAGAATAATATTTTTGGACGTACGTGTCTTTGATAGTGGTAAAACTGTGTTGTTTTCTCGAGCTATTATTTTGTACAGAAACCATGACCTCGGGTTTTATGAAATGCCTTTCGGAGTTGCCTTATGGAGCTCTACAGCGGTCATTCCTTACTACACATCCGTTGTTCAAATGTACCACAATAAAGACGGCAACTCTTACAAAGCCGTAATCTCCGTTCACCGGAGTAACATTTCACTCATGACGACCTTCAGTGCGTCAATTGAACGATCGCAAATTGTATTCCCGAACACCTCGACGACGGGCAATGTTTTTTTCTGGCAACTTACGTTTCGTGAATCAGTTATGGCTCGGCAGCCCAACACAGTTTGATTCTCCCCTGCAGGCACTTAATAGGCTGACGCTTCAACGATACAATGCTGAAGATAAGTCGTATATCCGCTTCTGAAAATATAGCCTAGGCTGTCCGCGCTCTCTCGATTTACCGTCTTAGGTCTATTCAAAGGTAACAATGAGTTTGAGCGACGCGTACAAATGACCTGGGCTGGCCTTACATTGCATTTGGCCATGGCGCTTCGTATATCTTATGCGTGAGATATACGACGGAGTGAACTTGTCCATTCGCATTTGTTCCAGTGTATTTAAAAAAAAACTTTATTTATTTTATTTAAAAACCTGCCTTTCTCGTGGTAGAAAATTTACTGACCTGCTTCGTCTTGTAGTAGAAAAATGATTGACTTGCCTCATTTCGTGGTAGAATATTGATTGACCTGCACGATTGATTTTCCATCTCGATTAAAGGCATTTTCGATTTAGGTCTAGGTCCAGCACCATTGTCAGAAAACATTGAAAAATGTAATTGAATTTGGAATTTAATTTTAGCTGAGTCTACGTTCTAAGTGCCGTCCTGGATGCAAAACCAATTGCAATAAACTGCACTAAGATATGGAGGCTGAGAAGTTTGGGTTCATGTGATTAGAAGTAGCCTGTTTGAGACGGACATGGAGTGTGTAGTCAAGCAATGTCTTGATGTTTAATGGGATTTATTTTGCAATATTATATCTTAAAATAGCTGCGAAATGAAATAAAACTTCGTGTAATGACTAAGAAGAAATTTTTCATACGATTGGTTTCTATTCTTTGATTAACTTAGTTGCAACCTGTGTTTGGCGAACAAGCCAATGTCGACGGACGCACTCAACATGAAGACTTTAGCAGGGTCCATCACGTTTTGGCATAGTTTACTGTCACTGGCCGAACGTTGAGTGAACCAACTCCATCAATTAAACAGTCCTGTCATTTCTATCGGTCATCACCCTCAGTCGTTGGGCTTTGCAGAATATTATGCGCGTTGCTGGAGCGATTGCAATCAACGCTACTCTCAGCTCTCGCCTCTATGATTTATACCCGCAGAAAGCCGTTGGGACAACAACCCTCTAATACAACACTCCATTTGCTTCCATAATCAAGATCCTACAACTCATTACCCAATTCAGTGCACCTGTTGAGACTTGTACAATTTTCTCCACCTGAGAGCCCGAGTATTTAAAACATTGAATTCGCATCGTCATTTATCGAACATCTTATTACTTATGATTTGTCGAAAGTAACAAGTAGTTTTCTCTTCTCAGACAGCCTACAAATCTTTGAGACTAGCTCACCTAATTTCTCTCAGCAAACCGCAAACCCCGCCCAATAATTTCAATGCTCGACCGAACACACTCGCATGCTCTAATCTGACCACTCTATCCATGCTGAGTCTGAACAGCCAAGGAGACATAATAAGTCTCCTCTGCTGTACAAGCTCAATGTTTCATATTATTTCAATATTCCTTGATATTTGAATGTCATGTTAAAGTTATATGGTTCCATTTTACTACCATTCAATCAAAAAGTTGATTTAATGTTCTAACCTGTACAAAAAAGAAAACAGTTCTGATGATTCGTTGACGTTGGAAACCGTAACATGACACTATCATAGACGAAGATACGTTCCGACAAGAAAAAATAAGGCAAGGAATCGAGCAGCATAAAACATAAATCTTATACGATCGTCTGATAGTCGAATAACTAACCAATGATTTCCTAATATTTTCATCCGAAATAAATTCCAGTGTTATGTATCTAATCATAACATCTTTAATTATGTACAATTTCATTTATCCTGAGGCCCATCATTCGATGACATTTTTTCGTTAAAAATATAGTCTCCCCTTTTCGCTTATTAGGCATGAAAACGTGTTTATAGAACGGAAGAAAGTTTTTAACGTAACATGGACCATTGTATTGATCCGTCATCAGTAGCCTCATTGGTCGAATTTAAACTGTTTCGTTGTGCGATCAGTTAACATAAACGATTGTACCCCCGTAAGTGCTTAACTGATGTTTGTGAAACGAGAAGAAATGTCAAATTTAGTACATCACCAGCTTTGAATTTCCCTCGTATTGTTTCATGATCAGCCTAAATCATTTTAATTCAGTCGAGACGAGAAAGCCGCATACCGACTGACACTTTCAAAGACGCTTAGACGATGATCTTGTTCATGACACCTAGATCGTTAAGCTTATTCTAGACTACTGGATTGTTGATTCAATTCTCGTCCACATGATCGATGATCTTATCCACCCCCACTGCATCGTTGATGTTATTCACCACCACTACATCGTTGATGTCATTCAGAGCCACTTGGTCCTTGCTCCGACCATCTCAGCGTCGGACAACTCATTCTAATGCAAGCCGACCGGCCCCCACATGTCTCGTTAATTCGCTACTGAGATGGCCACAATTGTAGGCTGACGCTTTAATCCAACCATCCTACAGCCATTAGTCCTTACCGACCTAGGAAACATAACGTAGGTTGTCCGTCGTTCCCGATTTACCATCCAAAGCCCATTCAGCGGCCACAATGTGTTAGAGCGACGCATACAAATGACCAGGGCAGCTTTACACACAAAGCATTCGGCGGTGTGTGCCTTACATCTTCAAGCGATTTGGTTGGAGAACGATCAACAAATTTCTAAGTGCAAATATTAATTATTTCAATCGTGAGATGCATATAGATTTTTGTGAGAACTGCCTAATATTCGGGAAATTACGTTTGGATGTATAATAACATAGGTGAAGTTCGGTCAATGAATTATTGGAATTGAATATTTCAATAAATAATATGTTTTTGACTGTAATTCGCAGATAATTTATCCGAAAACCTAAAAGTTGTCATTCACCGCAGTTGACTCTTTCCTGCAATAACATTCAATCATCTTTATTAAGGAAATTCATACTCGGGCTGCGTAAGCCTAAGGATCTCTGAAAGTAATACTGGCAAAACAAACGAAAGCAATATACTAATGTATGGAGTCACCAAGCGTCATTGTACCTTTTATCATACAACATTTCGAACGGACATTGACGAATGGGTACCCGTCTCTATGAATTGTACTATCCAATTACCAAAGATGATACAGTTTTGAACGTCATATTTTGAGAAATGAATATTCGAATATGACATGCAGCTTCGAAAAATTCAGATAATCTTTCCTTACAATGTTATATTGGGAAAACAACAATCAAGTGGTTTTAAGGTGAGCAAAAATATGATCTGGGAAGAAGTAAAATGATTGAAGATGTGATTCTGAGAGAATAGAGGAGGTGGGAGGTGTAAGCGAGCGGATCACAGTAGGGAGTGGCGCTGTTCGAAAGTGGTGGCAGAATATTTTGACGCGTTGTTTCCGTGATGCAATGCACGGTAGTCTGTTTGAGCACAAATAATGTAATACACATTATGAAGGAAGACGATTGAGGACGTGAAACTACCTGGATTAAAAGAATTTGCCATTGAGTCCTGATTGATTGATTGGAGAGATTACGGCCTAAGAGGAAGACATGTAGGAGAATTTGTTCAATCAGCTTAGTGGGTGTTATGGAAGTCCTGTGATTTCAGCACCTGGGCTTGCCATTGGCTATTGGAGGAGGCGTGGAAACGGACATGAGATACAATGTTTCATGTCATATAAAAATTCGGGTCCCACTGTATCTCGCAGAATATATCTAGAAAAATATTTATCTTCAATAATTCTTTGAATCTGCAAAAGTCATATTCTGTCAACGCGATACCAAGTTTACTTATCCACACATTTGAATATACCCAATAGAAAACATAAAAAACAGACACAGTGTATAGTCGCTCAGTGTTGAGCACGAGTTAGCGTTGGTTTGTTGACTAGAATCTTTGCTGGACGTATCGACATCTTGGAAAATAACGAGTTTTTGTTTGCAAAACTTCCCTAATGGGAGGAGTGATTCCGAACAAAAACGGACAAACCAAACTTCCGAAGCGTTCTTCGCTGAGTGAGAGCTCATGTGTAATATTCTTGACTGACTGGGAGACAAATATTTTCGATGTCTCAATAATTTTATCAGCCCTCAGTACATATTAGAGATAATATACCAAAAATATCGTTGGGAGACATATATAAATAGGAAGTGATTTCATCTATTGACGAGGTTATTGTTCCCACCAAGATTTGTGGGAATGTTCTGCCTAACCTCTCTGGCACGTTTATTGGGCTATAACACTGGTAAACAAAGAAATTTCTAGTCGAACCTAACCCGAGCAATACCCACGAAAGCTTGAATCCCAACATTCGTTGTGTTTGATGGACGAGTATTTAATGTTCTGGACTCGTGTTCACGTCAAGCGGGATCGAATCTTGGTGGGAACTGAAGTTTACCCATCGTTAAATACCTGTACATTAAAATATTTCATGTGTCGTTCTCACGAAATTTAAATCAACAGAAGTTGTCCATTCGTACATTCTTCAGAATAAATGTCAACTCCCTCATCATAACTTTCAACGCATTCACAAGACCAGAATCGACGACGAACAAAGCAATTTAGCCTTCATTACTGTGCAATGTCGGGAGAGCGATTCCCTAACACGGTAAAATAGATGGATGTCAAAATGGATTACAGGTAAGATGTAGCTGAACGCACTGTATATAAACAAGCTAGCGATGCTGTCAAGAAATTTGATATTTTTTTTTCGAATCGTGGTTTGCATCATTAATCGTGATAGTTACCATGAGGAAAAAAAATCTATGGGAGTGTTTTGGCAAGTGGAAAATAAATATTTTCGGTGAACTACTGTCCGGATTCTAGTGTTGGAAGATTGGGCTCATCAACATTCACTGATATGTTTTTCAAATAATGCGATAGAAAATTATCATATACATTTTCTGCATTGTATATGAACTCTAATTGAACATCGTTGTAGCTCAAAAGGACAGTCAAGATCGCCATTTGCTCTCCTGGAGATATAAGATCTGACTGCATCACCGGAGCGCAAACATTCAACTTATTCCAGTTTGGTTGTCGAACAAAATAAATGTGCATTCTCTTAGTAGTAAATGCACATTACTGACTATGATTGACAGCCAATTTAACAATGAATAGCTAACGGTTTTCTATAATCTCATAATTTTTCTTCTGTAACTTGGATTCATGGAATAAAACGAAGAAGAAAAATAGCCTTCTATTTCAAATTCTGCTCGCACTACTATCACATTGCAGATGCCAATGACGCACCCTCGGGGTTCTTTCAATCAACTCAATTATGGGATTTCCTCGCCCCCTCAGCTGTTTCCCCGGTCTCATATTGCTCCTCGCCACTCAATCGGCTTAGCGACAAGCGTTGATCCGATTTGGAGACAGCGACTGGCTCAGATTTTCTAAATTGGCAGTCGCCAGGAGAAGTTGATTGTTGGAGAGATAATATCTGCTGGCGCAGACGAAGGGATCAGTGAGTATCTCGGAAACATGATTTTATGGTGTGTAGGGATGCAAGGACATTGGGAGCATTAAGTTACAGTACACTAGAAATCACCCATTGATCAATTTTAGAATATGTTTTTTTACTGCTGTTCCTCATAGTCAATAGCCGCTTGCCTTAGGAGAAAGAAAGAAATAACTCATAAACAAAGCTTCCACAACATATCAACATTACAGAACTTTTCAATTTTCAGCATGTAACATAGTAGGATCAATACCTAAATTCCTAAAATGCGAATGTTTCGCCGTAGTCGAGCATCATTGCCGCATGTATTTGTAGTTTTGTTTGGCGTTTCCTTTGCAAGGCAGGGAGAATAATTCGTTAGTAGTTCGTATTTTAGGAAGCAACACACAAGTCTTATCCAACGAGTAATTATGTAACGAGCAACGACTATCCAACTATTCTGCGTCGTATCTTTTATTGTTCAATATATTTATTTCTCATTTGAACGAGGAAAATAAGAAAAATCAATACAGCAGCTACGATTATGGTAGTATTATTGCGAATGCGTCGGAAAACACTATTTCCTGACGTTTGAATACACATACCCGCATAGGCGAGATGCAATAATGAGAAGGTATTTCCCCAGGTAACAGAAGTGCTTCCTTCAGCTTGTACAAGGAACTATTTCTTTGATATATCCTTTGCCTTTTATAGCCCCACTCAAAACTCTAATGGGTGAAAATACTCCTCCTACAAGGGCTTGAGTTATGTATAATTACCAAATCAACGTCGCAGAGTACGTCGGGACGGACTGTAATAACTCCGATGACACGAGCTTGTCCAGCCTGTGCCTGGACGTGAGGTGGTATGCGTCAGGATCGAAGGGAATGGGACCGATAAGTCCAGTGAGTATTAGTCCGACCTGGACCCTGACCGGCCAAGCGATGGTAGTCGCTCTTGAAGATCTCCCCAGCGAAATATTGCTCTCTAATAACGCACTAAATGCCGTACACAAACCTAATCTCATTCTTTAACCATCGTGTGTAAATAATTATATCACGTAAAGACAACGCTAGTGAAATTGGAAATTCTCTGCCTACAATATCGCAAGATATACATTGGGGACGAGGTGAATTATTCAGTATAAATTTATTCGAGAAGATTCAAAAGGTTCACACATTGTAAATGTCTGAAGACAACGGGCAATCACAGAAGATGTTTCGCTTGACTACGGAATTCAGAGAGGACATCCTAAATCGTTGTGACTTTTGAAACTACCGAGCCCTGAAGGCCGCAATGCATGATTAGAATGAAAAAGCGCCAAACTGGGATCCTGCTTAGCAAGAAGCGTGATCGCGCAAATCCAACAAAAATTCAAACCAAAGAGTATAAAAAATGCAACACACGGGCTGGTTGCATCTCTGACAACAATGTACTGAACTCAGAATTTGGCAATTGGAACTTCAGTACAGTTCATAAGGAGAGTCCATCGAGCGTAACGCCCAATTTTTCAACGAGTAGGGGAGCAAGTGCGAGTACAAGGAGTGTTGTAGGAGTGGACTCCGTCGTGACCAATTCATCGCCGGATTACGATCCACCAAGTTGATCACAGCACTGATCACTGAACATGAAAAGAAGAACGCCAATGAAGCCGTGACATGAGCAACGACTCTCGAACAATATCGGTGGTTCGAACACGGGATATAGTGTACCCGAATAAGCCTCAACACTCATGAACATTCGCTACTCATAAGGATTTAGAAAACACTACGGAAACCACAAGTTGACCACGCAGGTGAATGAGAAGTAGTTGAGTATGAGGTGTACAGCTCATAGCAAACACTTGAAGATTGAAGTGTTCTGTACTCAATTTAAAGTAACAAATTTGATGATGTTGGTCATATGGAAAGAGAATGCAAATCAGAAACCTACCCTTTCACACAGAATAACACAAACCACATCGCCGAAACGGATCATTCAGCGTGCCCTGAAGAGCGTAGTTTGATGAATTACATTACGTTGAGGAAGAGCAGGAATAGACACTCAACCAAAATTCACAAGGAGCCACAACCAACAGAGGTCAGTACCCGTTTCAACGGACCACGGGACGCCAATGACGAGTGTCCCAGATTCAAAAATCAAAAACCGGTGCGTCAAGTTGAAAAGGACGGCTATCTGCGCTACCTGTAAGCAAACCGTGGGTAAGCAGTGTCAGGGTAGCCATGGAACAGGCCCGCATTAAAACAGTTGTCAGAAAAACGATTAGGAATGTCTACGCAGGGGATGCCAGTTGTAATATATGACGATCACCATTTTATGTGGACTGTAACTTAAGCGGACGCACAGTGAAATTAGAACTAGACACGGTATCATCGATAAGCATTACCAAAGATAAGATGATATGTTACATTGAAAGGGCTAAGGTATGCAAAACGAACACGAGAGTGATTGATTACGGTTACAATGTCATATAATGCCATTATGTTCCTTGGGGAAACTACGCTTGCGGCATCTATAAAACTACGGGCAAATGGCATACTTTTTAGTTGAAGAATACTTTTTTTTTGCCCTATCTTGTCGTGACTTTTGTGAGAAGTTCAGAATTTATGTTAATATTCCCGGTAGACTGTCGTCTCTCAGATGGTTAAAAGGTGTCGTTTATTCAATAAATACGGTGAGTTTTTGTCCCCCAATTATAGGAGCAACGTTAAACACAAAGTTTATTATTAGGTTGACAGCGAATGTAAACCAATCTTAAACAGACAAAGATGTGTGCCATTTAGATACAGATGCCTTGTAGAGGAAGAGTTAACGAATTTGAAGACTGCTGGAATCATTGAGAGACTGGATCACAATGTTTGGGCATGTCCAGCTGTTGCAGTCTTAAAGCCCACCGGTAAAATAAGACTGTGCAGCACCTACGCATTAAAGATCAATAAATTCAAGTAAGCGATTACTCACCCATACCTACTTAAGACAACGTTCTAGGGAACGTTGAAAATGCTAAAATATTGTCACGTATGGATTTGCAAAACGCGTACTAACAACATACTTAAATTTGTAAGCCATGAAATACACAGCTATCAATGCGTCAGTAATTACACAGCCATCATGTCCCGGTATAATTACTTACCTTTTGACATTTCATCAGCAATTACAATATTTCTGAGCATCGTTTCACATTTTCTTTCTAGTGTACCCAATGTAATATGTTATATGGAGGACGTATTATTACTTACTTAACCGCAGGCAACAACTAGACTTGTTAGACTAGGTATTCACAGCCTTTTAGGGCGCAGGTGACAAAATTAACATCAACAAACCGTTTTATTCGTCAACTGTGAAGAACACTTTGGTAACATGTTATCAAACGAGGAGGCAATTTCATGGCACCTTGCCCATTAGATAAATGTTAAGAAGTGCAAAATTTCATGGGATTGTGTATCTAATTAAAGTAGATGCATATCGAATTTCAGCAGTGAATTCGCACCATTGTACACACTGGTGTAGAAAAAAACAGAGTTCGTAAGGGATAAAAGTCATCAAAAGTGTTTCAGGACCATGAAGGATTTCTTCTAAAATATTAAAAATGTTCGACTCAAATCTCGTAACAGCTTTTGAGACTGACGTTATCAACTACGGTATATGTTGAGACTTATTTGAATAACACAACAATACTTCCATGCCTGTTCAATTTGCCTCAAAGACACTAACCAGTGCACAAACGAATTACGCTACAATAGATACAGAAGCAATAACAGTAATGTTGTAGGTTACAATATTCCATAAATACTTATCGAGGGGTGTGGCGGTGGTATTGTTCAAATTCGCACTGACCATGAACCCATATTAAAAATCCCGCTATGCCAGTCAATTCTTGTGCAAGACAACAAAGATGGAACGTACAATTGAATCAGTATAATTACACAGACATTAATATTCGTGGCGAATCAAATAAAATAAGAGATTTCCTGTCATGACTGCCGTAAGCAGAGTCAAGAGACAAATTAGAACCCACTGAGCTCGACTTGCTATTGAGAGATTACATTATGCACGCGCATTACATTATGCACGGGTTCTCCACAATAGAAGAGTATGTATGTATGTATGTATAGACATACAGCCGTTTCCCCCTAGTTAGGGGGGTGGCTAGGTTAGGCAGACACAGAGGGGGGAGGAGCCCAATCTCCCCGTCACAAGACCGCCGTGTCCCTGCCGAGGCTCGAACTTGCGACATGCAGCACCAGAGGCTGACACTGCAGTCGGATACGCTAACCACTCGGCCACGGTGGCCCGAGAGGAAGTCATAAAATCAATTCAGAAGGGTAATGATATATTGTCGCAGCACAATAACTGCATTGTGTACAGTAACAGGGTGGTAACAGGCCCTGTTACTGTACACAATGACGATGAAAGGGATTGCTTCTTCATTGGTATTTTATCCTAAGAAAGATGAACAAATCGAGAACATCATCAAAATATGAAGCAAATGCGTTTCAAATGCCTGGATGGCAAATCAGAGCTCAAAGATCGAATGGCAACGACCCATAAACATCGATCATAGTTGTTTTCCGAAATGAAATAATCTGTGTTGTAGTGTGCGCATTGGTACGATACAGTGAGGCTGAAGTAGTGAAGAATGTATGTTTTGAACCAACAATTGAGGCGCTGGATACAATATTCTGTGGCTATGACTTACCATCCTCCATTGGATCGGACAATAATAGCTCATTTTCGTCTGATGAATTTCAAAACTACTCAGCACAAAAGGCTATTGAGCATGTGAGGCCAGCGGCTTATCACTGGATCGCCAATGGTTAAGCTGAACGAAGCGTAGAAACACTTAAAAATGCCAGGAGGAAAGCCACATGTACTGTGAATGAATGGTTACCCCACGTAATGCTAAGTTTTCGCAGCAATCCACATCCATAGTCTGTGACAGGCGCTGCCCCAGATGTGTCGTTGAATGATGGAGTGTATGTTACGGAGAAAGATCGAATTAACTCTGAATATGCACCTGAAGAATGCCACATAAATTCTTAGAAATACTAAATTTTAAATATGTGACAAAACAAATCCCCTGAAAAGCTAACTGGAATTGTTCACCAGAAAAATAAAAAATCATGTGTAAACGATCTATGCAATCAAATTAGATGTCATATAGACAAGACATGTTGAACAGCTGATACCAGGAAACACCCACCTCGGAACGAAGAATGCTAGAAAGCAGTCTACGGAAAGAATCAAAATTGCACGAAAGAATGAAATGAGATTGCTAGTGTCAATGCATCTGCGAGTGATCTGATTGAATGCGGTGATGAATCAAAACAGAGAGTGCCTGATATACCAGCAATCAAAACTGACCCAATACAGGAAATACCAAATAAAGACCAGCCAAGAAGCCCTGGGATAGCGTCGTCCAGTAGATCTATACATATATAAAGATAAATCATAAGTAGCAGGGTAAATTTAAATGATGTAACTGTCTACTGAATATTCCAATGTTTGGCCCAGTAGAACGTATGTGCGGTATTATGTCTCTTTAGACAGGGGAGCGTTATATCCCTATGTTAGCGTCATTTCTACACGGGTAACAAAGGACGCTTCCGGTACTTAACGGTTGCCAGTAATGAGTTCTTCGTAGATTAGTCTTGCGTAGACAAGAAGGTGTTCGTCGCTCGGTTTGTATGATTCGACAATGCAATTTCTTAGAAGAGAACCGACCAGCAGCAAATAACCCAATTTTAATTTAAGTAATGAGGCTCATCGCAAGCGATAGTTCAAGAAAACGCTTAGGACTGACCATAACAACTCCGATGACACGAGCTCGTCCTAGGCCGTGCATGCGAGCGCGAAAAAAACGTAATGTCGAGCGCATACATGTATGTACGTGAAATGTACACGTAAGGTTGTATAAGTCAGGAGTGGAGAAAAGGGAGAGGCTTCTAGAAGATCACTGATGAGTGTTAACTAGACCTCGACCCCGAAAGGTCAGGAGCTTGTACTCTCTTCTTTACGCACTACGAAATTTCAAATTTATACACTTACTGTAGTGAAAGTGCATAT
>SDVV010008894.1:0-16983 GCA_016164225.1 Gammarus roeselii
TATATACATAATACACTTAACTACAGACTCACAATGCATGCAATTGGAGTGTATGGTTTTCTTCTGTTTTGTACTCTCTAAAATACATGGCGCAACAAGCAGTTGGTGCTGTTTATTTTTACACCATCCTTCCCCAAAAAATGACGTCCAAATGAACTGGTTTTCCATTGGTTGCTGGGAAGATAAAACGCTCCATCTTTCCGTTCGGTTCATTCATATCGCCGTCAGCTGTACTACTGTAGGTGTAGACAAGGAGTGGCGAGCAGGAAGTTTGCGAGGATGGAGGTGGCATGTGAAGGGCAGATGAACCCTTCCCTGGTTACGAACGACTGATCATCGCCTACTTCTGCCGTTGTGAGCTCTTGTAAATAATGATCGAAGTTAGAACACGAGTAAACATGCATATCATCACTTGTGAGATAGGGCCAGTTAAACAAATGTGGAAGAAATCTTGGGCAGTTGGAGAAAATATTGTCTTAGGACAGTTGCAGAACCAAGTGAAATAGAATTGGTGCTCCCGTGGAGTGGCAAGTTTCGGCCAGGTTCTGTTCCATTCGTCGCCCCTACCCGATCCTGGGCAGCATCTGTTCATTAACTATGTGGTCTATTACTCTGGAGACTACAGAGCACCTCCCATACCTGATTTCGTGACACAGGGCCAATATAGTGCCATATGCTGGACACATCGTGTACTCATGGTCATGCAGTTGGACATTGATGTTTTTTGTCTTATTATGTCTTTGTTGTTTTCTCCGGGCACTGTCCAGTCTAGTACATAACTGTAGATGCAGCGGTATGTGGACAAGGCTTCAGAAGGTGATAGACGGGGCCTAAGAATGCATGAAATAACGGTAGATCACCAAATTATCGCATATTATATCATGTCTTATAAGTAGGGTAAGGAAACATTAGAATCAGAAATCTGACGACATTAGTCGCTATGGTGCTCTGCAGTCAACAACAAGCCTCTTTTCCCCTCACCAAACACTCAGAACAGTTTAATAGTGTCTCGTTCCCCGTCAACAATCTCCTCCACATCCCAACACAAAACCAATCCCAGCAGTTCAAGTGTGTCCGGATCCCAGTCAACAACCTCCACCACTTCCCCTCACAGAAACAATCGAAGTAGTTTAGGTTGGCCCAGTCCTTGTAACGAATTCATTTCCCTTTACATTTTTTTCCTGTCCCAACACGCAGCAGTAGAGGAAAATTCCCCAACAAAAGTCCAGTAGCAATTGGCAGAGGAAACGGAGCCCGCGATGCATGCTTTGCAACGAATTGGCCTAATTTTCCATGACGGCGAGTGATGTGGCCACCCACGCTCGGAACACAGATTATAGTGTTCTGGCAACCCAATCCCGGTACACAGATTAGAGTGATCTGGCCACAGGTTCGGTACACGGATTTAGTGGAGTGGCCGCTCACGCTTGGTATACAGATTAGAGCGATGTGGCCACACACGCTCGGTATACAGATTAGAGCGATGTGGCCACACACGCTCGGTATTCAGTACATAGATTAGCGTGGTGTGGTCTCATGCATGCAAGATCACTGAATGGAGTACAGATTAGTGTTACGTAGCCAGTCACCCTCCAGAGCACAGACGATAGTGGGTTTGTAATCACACTCCATAGCAAAGATTTGAGTGATGTAGAAACACCACTCAAATCTTTGCTATGTGGCCACACACCAGCGGAGCACAGATTGTGTGATGTAGCCACTCACGTCCCAGAGCACAGATTATGGTGATGTTGCATTCACGCTCCAGAGTACAGATAAAGTGATGCTGTCACTCACGTTCGAGTACAAATAAGAGTGCTGGAGTTACTTAATAAGTGGCCACTCACGCTTAGGGAAGAGATGATAAAAGTGCTGCCCCTCACGCTCTATTACACAGGTTAGAGCGATATGTCCACCCACGTTTTTCAATGCACAAAATCAAGGGATATGGCCATGGTCTATTCTATGTTTTTACTCGCGCTCACTCTAAGGGGCGCGGATTGTAGAGATGCGGCATCTGATTACCGAGGCACGTATTGGAGTGATGTTGCCACGCGCCTTCAGCGTTCAGATTCTATTGCAGTAAACAATCACTCTCCAGGGCACAGGATAGGGTGATGTGGTACCTTATTCATGGGTTGAAGATAAAAGTAACCTGGCCACTCGCACTCGGCGTACAGGTTGGAGTGCAACAATTAGTCATGTGGTCATCCACCCATTAAGACAATTATTTGAGTGATGAGGCTACTCACGCTCCAAAACACGGATATAGATTAGTGACTGGCCTCATTTGACTCCGTTACATAATCGACGAAGAATGCCTTATTGCACATTCTAAAATTTCGTGTCATGATATGAAATGACTTTTTGTATCGTGTTGTATCAGTATATGTTTCAGGATCAAGTAATAAAAGATGATGGTCGTATTCTACACACTGAGAATAGTGAATAATGTCAGTATAGATTGAAATCAAACAAAATGTGAAACTGACACAGGCGCGCTCACCTGAAAGAATATATTGACCGCAGAGGTGGTTTGGCTTATATATTTTTTGGTATTACCCCAACTCAAAAGTCATTTTGGTGGAAGTCGACTGGTGCAAATAGTAACTTCTTTCATTCGGGTGGTGTAAAGGTGTTACATGTTTTTACGATTATTCAGTGTACTATCCAGGTAATCAACGGAAATAGACGATATTAAAATTTAAGTTGATATCACTTATAATGATTACATTCGACGACTAACAGGCACACTGATTTTGAATGGTATCTCTGTAATGAACGGTCAAAATGTAGAGTATATCTCTGAGCATATTTGACATTTCCATTTGTTTGTAACTAATTATCTGGTGAGTGTCGGGCTCAGGACATTTGAAATCAATAAGCTGATCAATGTTTTAGTTAGTATTGTTCTTGCTTGTTGTTCCAGAAAATATAGTTCAGGAGAGGAATTGATCCAATGTGGGCTGCCAAATTTAACTTCATATTGGGACAATTGTTGTCCCGTTCCTCTTGGTCAATGCCTCATTGTTGGGGTCTATGAAATTCGACTTACTGGAGCACTTTACTTTTTGTGACGTTGATGATGCGACCGGACACTGATATTCCTTGATGAAGTACAATAGAAGTGCACTTTGAAATGCACTTCTATTGTTTTTGATGTACAGAACAGATGCCCTCTAAACCGATCTATGATTTGAGATGTAACATGAAATTCTATGACAGGGTAATATTAGGCTAATCTCGTTAGATCCACATCAAGCCCGTTAAGACGGGGCTACATCAAAACTCTTAGAAAAGTATTCATTCCAGGTTCTTTCATCACGGCTATATAAAACCAATTTCGGCGATGCTATAAGTCCATTTTTGTGATACCATGTAAACTACAATTTAAAGAAGGGTCAACTCCACCCCGCCCTTGTGAGGAAAATAAGAGCTCATGTTGGAATTAAGTTGAAATGTTATGGAATAGAAACGCATTACATCATATTACATATTTTGCATTGAAATACATGCAAAAAAATTCGAACAATATGAGAGTGGCATGGTACTTGAGTTCATACCATTATATTTTAATGTTACAATTTCCTATAATATTATGGGCTGTATTCTATTTGCGTATGAAACAAAATATGGACTATGGTTGAATTGCTCTAGAAAATATGCACAATTGTGACGAATAATGCCGGTGCCGCATCTCCATCTCACTCGCTGCATCTGTTTTGTCTCCCCGCGTCTCCCCGCGTAGGAGGAAAACAAGACCGGGCCGGTCCTGTTTTCCTCCTACGCGGGGTTTTAACTGCGGTGATGCTCTCCACGAACCTTCATCCTGAATTTCTGCTTCGCAAATCCTCGACAAGATCGTGTGATCAATGACGACTGCAATCAATTCACCATGCAGACTGTTTACCAGTGTACGACGAATTCTGTTGCCATATCTTGCAAGAACTGGTGAGCCCTAGCCGCCTCCATGAACGAGGACCACTTCGGTTGATTGGCTGTCGGGATGAGGTGCAGTAAAATGACTGAAATGAATGACGAGATTTTGTGTCTAGCAGTCTCGTAAATCAGATGAGTTGAAATTTCATTGAATGAGTGTTAAAACGTGTTAGAAAAGGTAGGAAACAATAACCAGTAGCGCAAGAGATTAATGAGCGATTGTGTAATGATTGTATCGGTGAGGTAAAACGATCAATTGGCATTGAAGTGATAACTGAGATGTGTTTAAAGCGTCAAAAATATTCCTTATTGGAGAACCAAAGAAATCATAAGCTAGCTATCAAGATGACTGTTTCTTTTAATGTTCAAAATAAATGTACGAAACAAAATTAGTTGCAGTGAATAAAATTTTATACGGGATATAAGCGCTTTGTTCAGTATCATTCATCAATCTTTCGGCTTCCTGTACCACCAGAATATTAAAAATCTCAATCGCTATTTCAGTTATTCGGAACAGACGGAACATTGGTGATGCTAAGAGTGACGGACATATAAAATAGATTACACCTGATGTCGGAGTGACTGTAACGAGATTTGTTTACGATTCGTCTCCTGATTTTCAAGCAATATTTTGAGTGACTAGTTTTCGATTATTTGAAAATATACTTATTTCTCTACCATGGTGATACATTTTTTCCAACTAAATACAAAACATTATTTCAATAACTTTGAAGGTAACTTGACATTATTATACAATGAACGTTATGTATCATCGACGATTTTCGTGGTGGTACGACGCATCAATTTGGTCTATGGTTGAGGGTTGCATCAATTCGCCCAGCTCTGGGCTCTCAGTACAATCTACTTTCCTCGTGAAGCCAGTTAACATAAACGGAGCTTTCCTGCTCCGATGACGTTATGGCTACATTGATAGCTACCCCGACTCTACGCGAACTGCTTGTAGTGCGGCCGTCGTGGAATACAAGGTATTTATTGATAGGCATTTTGGTTAATGCAAAATTTTCTAATTGATACAAACAGCAATCCTTACTGAATAGGTAGCTTTCATAAATTATCATCTAACGTCGCCGCGGTCTTCTTTTCGCCGGAATCCAAATGCAAGTGATAGAAAATCGTACTATCGTGACTGAGGGAGTGTTTTATCGCTGAATTGATGATCCATTTTTAAATTATTTAATTTTATTTTGGCAGACTATTTTATGAGCACAAGTGGTCCCATGACCGGCAAGAAGAGGCGGATGATAGAAATTACTGGTGACTGGGGCCTGGAACACAATGGTGTGATCAACGAACAGCGAGCCGGCACATTTAAAATGTTTTTGCCCTAGAAAACTATTTTGATGTTCTAAAGCCGGCAGAGCTTGATGCCGTGTCATTATAAGTGGGCAATGGCAATGTCAAACATCATGACAAAGAGTTCAAACAGCGAACGGTGCTACAGTACAAACATTCACCAATCGGGTGAAGAAACTGAGCACGGATAATAGGGGGGGGGGGCCTTCATCGCGTGGTCCAAGTGGGAATTGAAAACCTCATAGAATAAAAAATATGACCTGCTGTTCGATGGGAGGCACTTCTTGAAACAGCCAAAGCCATACGAACGATGAGCAGGCAAACGAACACTGATACAACTATGTGTATATGGTTTGTTAAGGATGATTCGAAAAACATTGACAGCAGGATCAAGTGCGTTAACAGCGCTGTGGAAAATATTACTATTCAATAAGGCTCACAATACATCAACACTCTAGCAGTATTTGAAGGGAGACCTGAATTGTTCCAGCGAAGCGAAGGCTCCTAAATGCACATTCTGCTCGGCAACGATGGATAAAAATATTCCAACATGAGGCATCCAAATGCAAGAGGGCTGCAAACGACGACGTGTACGAAACGAACCGAAGCCCGGGAACAGGGAATGGCGAAACACAAGAAACTGAAGATAAATGTCAGAGCCAAAGAATGACGGTGCAGGACGGGGAAAACACGGTGCACGTGAAACAAGCGTGGCGACATAAAGAAATGAACGGTACATATAGCAGAGCACAGCACGAGCTGCGAGGAAAAACATGTACGAAACCGAACACCATTCTCCAGGAAGCATCAAATACTGGTGCTATTCGACGAAACCTTGGTGTAAAGAGCACCAAATCAGACATATCAGCCCAAACAAATAAACAGAGAATCAAATCGCAACAAGGCAACTTACAGTCGCTGTTGCCTAGAATGGATTTGGAACAAGCACAAGTGAAAAAAAAATGAATATGAATGGGAGAATCGAAGAGAAATTGCGAAACATAGATAAATATTTTCACAGCTTATGAACTTTCGATGCAGATAAAACTTCTTTATCTGGATAGGGGGGGGGGGATTAGTGAGGTATGTCAACGATAACGTTTGTCGAACACATCGCAAGGCTACAGCAACAACAACATTTGAGATAATGATCCATGCAGACATTATGCCGTCTTAACAGATAACGCTGAACATTGTTCTGTGTACCAAAATACATGAATAACACCAGCAGAAGAAGATGTTCTATATGACGAATCGTTCTATAATGAAACGACATTAATGGAGGACTTTAACATTCGTGACATCAACTGGTCATGAAGGGGAGGCATAATGATGCAACTCGGCTATGACAAAAACCCAACCCCATATATGAAGGAACTGTTATGAAGCGCCGAACATATCATCTCTCGCATTATCGGCAGAGGATGAACGGAGTGATCAGTTAAAAAACAAACGAAAAAGTTGCTCACCACAATCCGATAGACTTATTAATCACACACATCGAACGCTATGTGCACAGGCAGCACATAATTACAAATTCAGATGAACATATTTCGTAGGCCTTTGAAATAAAATCGGAAACGTAAAATGAAGGCTGCAGGAGACACATTCTGAAAAAAAAGGTAAATGAACCCTCATTGCTGATGAACAAAGTTAAAGAAGGTATTGCTCACTGGTGAGACTGTAGTAAGAGGATACAGCTCATCCCTCGCAAGAAACCAAAAGAACACATTAGCAGGCAGGCAGAAGAGTAAACAAAGTAGTCAGAAGGGCAAAGCTAATTATTAATGTAAATGTAGCTAGAAGTCTATGCATAATATGAAAGCTTCTTTCCACATGTGAAGCAGATACGAGTTGTTTGTGATAGTATCGGCCAACTACGGTCAGTGCATATGCTCTAAAATCATCCGACACGGACAAATAAACACGACGACCGAATGGTTTGCTGATTCACAAATGAAGAAATGAATAATATCCCATGAGAATATTTGTGTGCGGAACTGAAATTGTTTGTAAATAATAGTTTTAGGGTCAATGAAGAACATAAGCTTATTAACAACTAAACAAATTCAAACCTACAGGTCTAGATGATCTGCAGCGAATTTTTTTGAAAAATATTTTGGAAATTGTAAGATGACCAGTGAAAATGATGTAGGAGAACATGAAGTATTCCAGTTGACTGGAAGAGGGCAAACATCACAGTCAAAATAAAGAAGTGATGTACCATGCAATTACAAACCATACAGTGTAACATCTTTGGTCGCTAGGACCTTGGAAAGTCTGATAGAAGCATGAATGACTTGCTCTTGAGCGAGATCAGAAACTGAAAAAATATATATATTAACCAGATTTCAAAAATTAATTATCGGTTTCACCTATTTCCTTAAATTTTGTCGGAGAGTTATCTATCTTATTTATCGCGATTTTCAAAAGGCGTTCGATATGGGGCCCCAGGAACGCTCTATGAGAAAAAAAGGATACACCCTAAATATGGGGAAAATGATTCCCTGGTTCTTTGCAACTGGCTCACGGGACAAAATAACATGTAAGTAAAGGCCAAGGTAAGTGTCAGTAGGCTGCAATTATACCTGTACTGCCACAGAAAAAGTGTTCGTGGCCCCTTCTTTTATAATGACTGCAGGGGTGGTATGAACAATATCAAACTTTTATATTCGAATATTTTTGCCATGTGTCGCACACTTATTATGTTTAATTACACAGAAATAAATGAACGTTTAGGCTTTTTTTAAATCACACTGCTGCCTCCCATGCTAAAATGAGACAAAAAATTACTTCCCTTCCCAGCACAACATTTGGGTATAGTATTCCTAATTGCAGGAGAATTACTTTACACAAAATTGAACTACATTGTTGAACAATGCTTTTATTCACCTGTTGAAGTACTGGCAATTATGAGGTTATGGGCCCTTTTCTACAGTTAGGCTCCACCCTCGCCGCTTCGTATAAAATCGCTACAGTTAGGGAGAAATTATGGAAAATTTTGCCATGCTGCAACATGAAAAACATTCATATCAAAGAAAAATGTCATTTGGTTGGTCAGTTAAACACGAAATATCATTACACAATACAAAACCGCAATACAATACCACATTCAATACGCTTATTAATAAGTTTTGTTCCGCATGCCATGAAAAAAATGAAAAACAATTCAGGAGAATCCACGTGTTTGTGAGTCTTAAACTCTAAAACGTGTCATTTAGAGATCCATGACCCATGCTAAAAGGATTCTCTACTCAGCATCTGCTGTTTCCTGCCAAGTTCGCCGCTAATTGCTTAAATGTGACTGTTGAGAATATACATTGACTAGGGCATGATTTATCAGGAGCCAGAACAATGACGTTTGTTTAAAATGCCAGCTGAAATGACTAAATAACCGAATAGTCTGATATTATTGTGGGTAAATTCACAAGCCTGCAATACTGCGGTGATAGTGCAAAAAATATTTCACCTTCTGACATCCTCGAAGGACTAATTGTATCGACCATCCGCGTCGATGGTGGCGGCGATAATGTGCGTCGATATTTGCATCGAAAAAGTTTTAACTGGGCAATCGGTCGTCTATTGTTCGTTAACCTCTTTTTTACCGTTTTCCGGTTTAAATATTACTTAAAAATTGCAAAGCCATTACAAATGAGACACCCAACTTTCCTCTATGCATATCTCACGTACAATTAACTCAGAAGAGGTACTCCCAGTAGGTTAACTAGCTAGTAATCAACACTAATTTATTATTTGATGCATTTCTGCCAGGAATGATGATGATATAAAACTAAATAGCATGCTGTACCCTAAGGGTATATTTTGATCATTAATATGATGCAGAAGGTAATTGATTTGATTCGTACCATCACATTTAGATAGAACACATGGGTATCAATGTGTTAGGGAGGAATGCCCTGCTCGTAGAATATTAAAGGCCAGGTTCTTACTTGAAATCAATGGAATCTCAACCCAGAGGAATCAAATCCAAAATGTCCATATCAATCCATTCGCGACGAATAACCTATGAATATTTTTTTCCCTTATTCATTTGAGAAGCCATGACTCAATATTTGGATAGGAATGATCACGCAGTCATCAAGCGCTGGAGTGTCTCTGGAGGACTGCCGCAGGTGCTGGGGAATGAATTATGCATGCCACAGGCCTTCAAGGCGCCGGTCTAAAGCCAGGAGGATAGGAGTTTCTGAACAAGAGGAGTGCAGGGGAGGTTCCTCTACTCGAGGGCGACGGGTCGTTGCATGATGTTCTTTCCTTTTCTATACGGTAGGAGTCAGATGGAAAGGAATCCTGGGTTGTTGACGTAACGCAATTCGAGGAGGGTGAGCGATGATAGTGAGCGATGATAGTGAGCGATGATAGCGAGCGATGATAGTGAGCGATGATAGTGAGCGATGATAGCGAGCGATGATAGTGAGCGATGATTAGTGAACGATGATAGTGAGCGATGATAGTGAGCGATGATAGTGAGCGATGATAGTGAGCGATGATAGTGAGTGATGATAGTGAGCGATGATAGTGAGCGATGATAGTGAACGATGATAGTGAACGATGATAGTGAGTGATGATAGTGAGCGATGATAGTGAGCGATGAAAGTGAGCGATGATAGTGAGCGATGATAGTAAACGATGATTGTGAACGATGATAGTGAGCGATGATAGTGAGCGATGATAGTGAGCGATGATAGAGAGGTTATGAGCACGGCTGGACTAATCGCTGTCGTAGCCCGCAGGCTGCTCCAATTGACCGAGAAACTAATCGTGATTACAATATTAGAAAACCATGAATAGTCACATCAAAATTAATAGATACAATTTTCCATGATATTAAATATCAGCTTAGACTCTAGATAAGGTATTATGATCACGTAGACACACAGTTTGATAGTTAAAACTAGCAATAACCATTGCGTTATAATGGTGACTGTGTGTTCTTTAGCAAACCAACTTTTTCACATTTTCGGGAAGTCACCACTTCGAATTGGTCTGAAAGAATTGTGACATTCAAGTATAAAAGGTTAAACTCGAACAAATTCTCTCTCGAAATAGGATATTTGAATTTTCATCAATTTTCTTATTGGTGAAGTGGGACGGACACGTAAAATTTTAAATAAATATTTTTATTATTAAAAATATACGTTATTTGGACTTGCATAAATGTGAACGCGTCATCAGAGACTGAAAATGGTTAGGTAAACATAATTGAAATATACACAGTTTTATGTTCTGATCTCGTATTGTGTCAGGCTTCAACGAAACTGCTGTTCAATAAATGGGACAAATATATTACTGCAAATAGAAAATAAATGATATCAATGTTTTTCAACTCCCATTGGCTGGCTAAATAGATCGATCACTAATTCAAAAATAAACAATACGTCCCTTTTTATTTTGCCAAATATTTTCCAAGAAAAGTTTTTGTATAAACATCTAGTTGTTCACGATATTAGTTCCATAAAAGTGGTTTTGAAATCATTCATATCATATCAGCTTTCTACACATAATCAAAGTTAATCAATACCGTATAGGAATTGGATACCGTATATTGTGGCTAGGGAATATGACGCTGAAAAGTCGCTCCAGGTATCCTCGCTAACACAATTATTTGTCCAGCTCAGCCAGTGAAATATTATTCAACTGGATGAACATCTTGCGCAAAGGATTCAACTCAAATGTACATGTCATTTCATTTCGCTCTATTTTTGTTTCAGATTTTTACGTGATCGCACGTTTCTTGCTATTTCACCGTTGAATGAATATCACACCATGGCCAGTAGGTGTTATTGAAGAAATATCAAAGCGCCGTCTGATCTCGTTTTTTAGTAGCATATTGTGGTATTTATCCAAACGTCCGGTTCTGGGTACGAACCAATTTGAATTTTAATCATGACTACAAGAGCTCAGCATTTGTATCGTTACTATGTTGCTGAATTTGAAGATTAAGTTTTTTGTGTATATTACTTCTCATTATAAAACTTGTTTGACGGACGTTTACCTGACCGAGATACCCAGCCAGAGCTTGGATTAGCGATTAGCATTTGGTTTTCTGCAGGGAAATAAAACCCTTAGCATCGGATTTACCGGATTTTTCTCACTTGGAAAGTTATTGATACCAGACACATTTGTGTCGGAATCCCTGAATTCTATTTCTTCTCAATGACTGCCAAGCTATGTGCCAATATTCTTTATATGAATCCTTGCTATTGGTACAATGTGTTGCAGATTTTATGCAAAAGAAAAGTCATGCTCTATATTGAATATCTTGTTCAGTCAAAAATGTTTTACATGAGAGTTAGTACTCTCGACTGCTTATCTCTCCATCTTTCTTTAAATATGGGGGCACCATTTCTCAGATTAAGGGTGACTTCAGCTTGAGGGCGAGCGACAGATGGACGATATATACACTCTTCCTCTACGGTCATAGACGAACAAAATATAGGCATGTAAGTGCGGACGGGTCGTGCAAGATGCCTGGGTCAAAATTGTCTTAGTGTCAAGCGCCTGCAACAAAACCCCCTAGATTTCATTTGTTAATTCTTGTCTCTTCATTGATGCCCGGCCTTCGGCTGCCACGTTGTGGAACGCAACAACCGCTGAATGGTAAACTCTTCAAGGCATGTCAGAGTCCTACGATTTTCAATTATACTCACTCACACTCGTATGCCCTGTCTGGATCTTGATTCCTTCACTTTGATACTTTTGACAAGCACCGTCTTCATCTCTCCATTCATTCATCCATACCTTGGTTCTAATCCTCAAATTAAATTCTGCATCAACATTTTTTTAACAAACTCCCTTCTTTCATTCTCTCCAGGTGTTCAAAGCCCAAACCTCAGTGAAAGCTGCCATGCAAAAAAATATTTGTTGGATAATTCGACGGTGAATTTTTGCTTAGCATATGATAATTTGTAATTAAATTTGAAATTTAATAAGCCATATGCAAACGATTCACAATACTCGTATCATGACACATGAAAAGTACTGACAATATGAATCATTTAATACTGCAGAGGCGCTCGTGGTAGCGAGGAGTTACGGCTGAACCGTCAACGGTTCTGTCAACTAAATGCAAACACATGTTTCAATACAACCTCTTGGAAGTTTTGTCTAGGTCTCGACATTTTGGTCGTCTTGAAATGACAAAAAAATCGCCTCATACGCTACCTATTTTATAAGAAAAGAGATTACAAGGATTAGTGTTCGACCAACGTCATGAAAATGTTTGTCTCCCTTTTCATTGATGGGGTAAGCTACCTCAATCAGAGATAGTTGATGCTGCGCTCACTTGAGTGTATTTCTTACCTCTCTGTTCAGCAATGCAGTGTACACGATCATACCTCAATCCTTCAAAGAGCTGAATTACTCGCACGTGGATTTGAACATTTCATGTACATCGATTAGACGAAAATTAGTTTGATATTTATAGTGCACTGCCTGATTCCTGGAAACCCAAAGGCTCCAAGTACAGGAAACAGTTATACGGATAAATCCGAAGGCGGTGAAGGAGATCCTGAAAACAAGAAAAGGCGAGGATCAGAATTGAGGAAAATGAGCTTGATCTGACTTCTGGCACTGGTTATGGTTTGGGAGGAGAGCGGAGTGCAAGGTTTATTTAACCAAATTATTTGGATTTACCTACTCGCTCCGCTACCCCTCATAGGCAGAGATGTGTGTAAGAGTGAACGAGGAATGCCTTTTTCATGTTATCCAATGTTGTGTATAAAAAGTGAACGAGGTGTTCTTTCGATGGATCTTTTTTGTCATGAATTAATACTGATGAGAAAGAAAACATATATTTTGATTGCACGTTTTAACTGACGGAATTTGGCTGTTCTACATGCATTCGTGTCGACTTTTTAGAAGAGCAAGCCGTTTATAGTGACAGGGCAAACATGATGTATGTACATGATTTTCATGGTCTACTTATTCGGATTTAAGGAAATTCATATTTATATTGTTATGGAGAATAAAGAACGTTAGGATAGTATTAGGTTTGAAAATTGTGCGGTTATGAACCATCACATTTTACGGTGATAGTAAGTAAGATCATAAAAAAGCATGATTAATCAGTAATCGGTTCCCATCGTATTACACGCCAAATACATGTATTGATATTCATTCAATTTGAGAATTATGAAGGATAAAACGTTCAATTTTTTTTTATTAGTTACATTTTTTAGTTGTCAAAATTAAATGAAAGAAAATTTGATGCCTTCAATTATTGCATTTATTGTTGCATCCAATATTTAATGTAACAGAAATAATGTAAAGTAATCAGTCAAAGAAATATATATATCATATAGCGATATTGAAAGAGCAATGACATTCTTTGTATAAATATACATTATTTCATATACACTATACAAGTAACATATTACATTTGAGCAAGTTAAAACTATTCTGCACCCGATCGTGACGGTTAGGACGTTGGCTTACAAGATTTTCCCTACGATTTCTCCCACCGGTCGTGATAACTGACTTAAGAACTCCTCTCCGGTTAATTAGATGCTATTATGTATGTAGGGGCAACTTCGTGCTTTGGTTAAGTTGAAAATGCGTGCGTTCAACCCTTATGTAATTGGCCAGTAAATCCTTCATCTCCATATGCAAGCCTAAAAACATGCAGGAAAGGTTGTTTACTTATATTTTTCTTATTGTAGGCGGCAATGCAAGTGTCTACATATGTACAACTTTTCCAATACGACCCCAAAGAATATGAACACCTGATGGCTTCGGCGACATTTCGTTTATCCAAGCCATATTCACCGCTCATTGATGCACACACGACATTTTTACCGCCCCTTCGATCAAACCTGTGCTTAACACCTCCCCCTATTCGAGCATCCCTTATCCATCGTTCTTAGGGTCATGCAAGTATTCTTTATTGACCCATAGGTCCCATATGCTCTCTTTATCGACTCATGTCACATATGCCTCTTCGTCACCCTTTTGGTCAAACTATTCCACTTCACCGCTACAACGCCATTCAAGCCCTCTTCCTTTCAATGCCCTCTCGGTCCTTAGGTCCCACATGTCTTCGTTGCGCCCTTTAGGTAACACACACTCTAACTTCTCCGTTCCCACACATGCATTCTCCACCGCCCCTTGGGTCAAACAGCATCTCTTAGCTGTTTTTTTTTTGGTCACCCTTCTTTTTCCACCCTCAGATCGCACGTGTCCTCTTCACCGCCCTTACGTCACACAAGCCTCTACATCACACCTTAGGTCACGCATGGCCAGTTCATTACCCCTTAGGACGAACCCGTTTTTCAAACCGTCCCTTAGATCACGTATGCTCTTTTCACATCTCCATAGGACACGCATGTCTCTTTTACTGTCATGTAGATCACTCATGTTTTATTCTTCACCATTCGATGCATCGGGGTCCGGCAATGCTCCAATCATCGATGACACCTTTATAACGACCTACGTATTGAAATGATAGGGAGAAAGGACTTGAGTCCAGCATTGCTCCCATTGTTTCTGGGGTTGGCATTAAGTACTGGAGTTTGAAATGATGGGGAGGAGTGGTTTCAGGGTCTATAAGGCTTTCACTGCAATAAGGCTTGAGAAATTCAAACGATGAAGAGGAGTGACTACAATGTCCAGTATTGCTCCAAGGTCTAGTATTGCTCCAAGGTCTAGTATTGCTTCCAAGTCTAGTAGTGCTCCAGGCATCACTGGCTCACATAATGTTTAAAGTGCAATTTTTGTTATAGTCAAGTGCCATCTCCAGGGTCTGTTGGACCACGATACCGTTCCAACACTAGATCGAGTGGTCCATGTGTCCTGTGTTTCATCAGGGCTGTGCGATGGGCACCTCACATTCATTCCACGAATTCCAGTTTGATGGTTCCTAACTCTGTTATTCAGGGCCTTGTTTCCTAATCGGTATGACATATTCTATAAGTTGCTGGGTAAAAATGATTGCATGGTATACCAAACCCTTGTTTGACTGAGTGACCGTAGAGGGTTGAAGTCTGTAATGACCACCCTCACCCAGCCTGGGAAGGCGCTGTCAGTCCAGTAATGGGAGCCAATATTGAGTCACATAGTCATAATTGGTGGCCAATATCGAGTCACATAGCCTTTATTGGGAGACAATATCGAGTCACATAGCCATCATTGGGAGCCAATATCGAGTCACATAGCTTTATTTGGGAGCCAATATCGAGTCACATAGCCACCATTGGGAGCCAATATCGAGTTACATTTCAATAATTGTGCGCCAATATCTTGTCATATAGCCTCAATTGGGAGCCAAAATCGAGTCATATAGCCTCAATTGGGAGCCAAAATCGAGTCATATAGCCTCAATTGGGAGCCAATATCGAGTCATATAGCCTCAATTGGGAGCCAACATCAAGCCACATAGCCATAATTGGGAGCCTATATCGACTCATATAGCCTCAATTGGGAGCTAATTTCGAGTCATATAGCCTCAATGCCTGATGTACGGACGAGCTATGAAAGAACTTCCATGGTCGGTTAGACACAGTTAAGTTAATGTCTCACTGTGGTGAGTGGACGACAATTAATACGCAATCACAGTTGAATGTATTCGGCTGTCCTGGTCATGATCTGGCCCTTATATCTGATCACAGTTTAGTTCATCTGACTGGTGAGTGGCCATGATCTGGTCCTTCCTCGAATACGGCTTACTTGCGGTAAAACTGAAAGCTGGATCGTCCTCACAGAATATAATGAAAAGCGAAGTGTTGTGTTATGGTAAGGATTTCCTACATAAAATTAATATAAAACAAATTATTTTCTTTGTGGTTGACCAGCCATTAGGATCCATTGAACGAGAATTCATCATGTCACAATTACCACTTTAAACCGATGACTAGAAGAAGCATATCTTATTTCTTAGTCATTCAGGAGTTTTCTGTATTGCATATTATAATGATTCCTGTCATCTGATTATATGTCATGCCATTCATTGAAATGGATCGTAATAATTTAAATCTTCTCCTGGATATCCTCAACGTTACAGAATAGAATGTGTTCAAGGTGATGCTGTTGACTGATCGTCCCATAATGACTAGAATATGTTCAAGGGGATGCTGTTGACTGATCGTTCCATATGACTAGAATGTGTTCAAGGTGATGCTGTTGACTGATCGTCACATAATGACTAGAATGTGTTCAAGGGGATGCTGTTGACTGATCGTCCCATAATGACTAGAATGTGTTCAAGGTGATGCTGTTGACTGATCGTCACATAATGACTAGAATGTGTTCAAGGGGATGCTGTTGACTGATCGTCCCATAATGACTAGAATGTGTTCAAGGTGATGTTGTTGACTGATCGTCACAAATGACTAAAATGTGTTCAAGGTGATGCTGTTGACTGATCGTCACATAATGACTAGAATGTGTTCAAGGGGATGCTGTTGACTGATCGTCCCATAATGACTAGAATGTGTTCAAGGTGATGCTGTTGACTGATCGTCACATAATGACTAGAATGTGTTGAAGGGGATGCTGTTGACTGATCGTCACATAATGACTAGAATGTGTTGAAGGGGATGCTGTTGACTGATCGTCCCATATGGACTAGAATGTGTTCAAGGTGATGCTGTCGACTGATCGTCACATAATGACTAGAATGTGTTCAAGGTGATGCTGTTGACTGATCGTCACATAATGACTAGAATGTGTTGAAGGGGATGCTGTTGACTGATCGTCACATAATGACTAGAATGTGTT
>SDVV010008895.1:0-16982 GCA_016164225.1 Gammarus roeselii
AAGCGTTCACCGTACCTTCTCTGAGTTCTTATTGTGGGGGGGGGGGGGCTGTACGGGGCACTTTGATGATGAATTCCACCGCGTTGTGGTCAGCACCTCCTAGTTTGTTGCCAACTAGGAGGATGCCCACCAAGCGCTCTTCAGTTGACATGACCAGGTCCAGTATGTTGTTCCCCTTAGTTGGTTCACGAACATACTGGGTCATGCCGTTATCGGCGATAAACTCCGTTAGTTTATTGCCTGGGGTCTGTGAAGTTAGGCTCACCCAGTCAATATAAGGGAGATTGAAGTCACCAATGATGATAGTCTCGTGATTATTTGAGACTATTTCTTCCAGCTTCTCGTAGAGCTGGGCATCTTGTTCCGCAAGGATGTGGCTGTGGCGGTACACCAATGCCAGCTTCAATGTCGTAAAAACCCACTTTGATTTCTGCGTTGAGTATTTCGCAAGAAACTGTGGCCAGAGGTGCTCTAATAAATGGATGCAATATCTCCTTTATGTACAGCACGGACCCCCCCCCCTCGTTTACTTGGGGTGGGTTTGTTCTCGCCGAACATTTTGTAGCCTGGTAGCATTTTATCTCTGCTGCCAGGTTTCTACTCTGGAGATCGAGCCCTGTTTCGTTTATGCCCGTGACACCAAACGAGTACAGGGTCGCCAGTCCCCTCATATCGTCGAATTTAAGGGCACATGACTGCGCGTTACAGAAGAAGACCTTTAGACGGTGAGTGTCTCGGTCTTCGACATCTTCGTCATTGGAGGGTTTCGATCTGGCGGCGGTGGACCAAGATCTTGACCATCCCTAGAATTGCCTTCTTGTGAGCACAGTAACGCATCTACCGTGCCCGCAGCTTATTCCTCTTGGAGCGACTGATCGGTCATCGCTCCCGCCCGGGAATCTTATGCGGGCACGGGGCCCTCTATGTAGAGTTCCCTGCGGCCAAAACTGGACCGTTTGAAGCACGCTGGACCCCTAACTTTTGGGCATAGTCTTTATTAGCACTTAGATGGAGCAATCGGCCAAGTCGGGCATTTCCTACATCATGCAGGTGTAGGCCGTTCCTGAGGAACAGATCGGGTCTCTCCCGAAAGTCATCAAACAAGTTGATGAAGGATACTCGATCGGACTTGTAAATGGTCTCAAAGGCTTGATTTCTATAGGTTAACTTACTATACAGTTCGTCATAATCATTCATTGGCGGTAAATGGATGTGATGGCAACTCGATCCGATTTTGCCTTGAGATTAGAAATCAGCTGCCTATACATGGCTAGCAGATCTTCCGACCTTGTCCTTTAAAGATCATTGGTGCCTAAATGACAGATGATGAGTGTCTCCCGGCTGGAAACTACAACCTCTGCAAGGGCACCTCTAATCTTCTCAATCGTGGCACCGGGTCAGCAAATAACCAGCCTCTCCGCCTTACACCTATGAGCAAATTCAACCGCCTGGTGTCGGACGAAAGAGTCACCTAGGACAAGTGTCTCAATTTTGCCGTCCAGGTACGTGAACCTCTCAAAGTGTTCCGTGTTGGCATCATAAATGCGGGCCGGTTCACGAAGGTGAACCGGTTCTGGACCTGCTGAAATCCATCCGAATCTACGCCGCCCCGTCTAGGTTGGGTGCGGTGCAGTTTCGATCCGCGGATGTCTTGGTGCGAGGTATCGGCTTGACCTGACGGGAAGTAGGTACCCCGGTTTGGGTTTAGGGGTGGAAGCGAGTTGCCAGCTCACATCCAGCACCGGCAGCCTGATATGGGCTTAGGGTGGATGCGTGCTGCCGTTGCAAACTCTTACCCAGGACGTTACGGAAGGGAGTCAGAGCCAGACCACCAAGATTCCCCCGCGATCGAACTGGGTCCCTTCAGTCAATCCTCTCCCGGGATGCCTCTATGTCCAGCTGTAAAGCATGTACCACCAACTCGTTAACTTTTACTAGTTTCCTCGTCTGTTCCGCCAGGCCCTTAAAGGCCTTCTCCATATCAGAACGTAAGTTTCTACTGAGGTCTGCAGCGAAACTCTCTAGATCACGCTTACTAACAAGGTCCTCTTGGACCTTACGTACCTCGTCTCTCACCTCCGTTACGAACTCATAAGTCCTGCCGATCTCCTCTCTCATCTCCATATACTCCCCGGCGACAGTGCGCAGCTGATCCTCGAGGACAAAGACCTTCCCTGCAAGGATCCCGTTCTCTCTGTCGTCGTCCCTACGTTGCAGGCTCTTGAAGGTCACCAGGACCTGGTTAAGCTTGCCATCCAGCTCACAGAACCGGGAGATGAGAGCTCCCACGAGGTCCCCTAAAGACGCTCCTACTCATCCTGGTGAAGCAGACCGAGCAGTCCGCCAGAGTAGGAGGCATCTTCAAAAATCGTCCGCGGGAATCTTCACTCTTTCAGTTGGCGCGCGCACTCACTTAGCTTACTAGTTTCAAATGACTTTTTAAATTATTAATTAGCTCACAAGGCACGGTAAATGTTCACACTTGTCACCGAGAACAATGTCAAAAAATCGTCTGAAACAGAAAGACACAAAGTCGTTAGTAACAGAAAGACACAAAATCGTCAGTAGCTGTTCGGCACAGGGCGTATACAAACGTGTTCGGCACAGGGCGTATGTCTAATCCACTACGAAAGTAGTAGATTGGATTAGATTAGAGTAGGGAAAACAAACGAGCACAAGTGCTCTTGTCGAGTGTTTCCTTGAAAGAAGCGAAAGGAGAGTGGGGGATAGTCAAAGAGGCTTTAGAAATACACGCACATATACAGAAAAATAAAGTCGTAAGGATAGAAAGGAGAGAAAACACAACTACCATCACCACCATACTAGTTACTACCCTACTACTACCCGAGGCATTTCAGCCCCGGAGAAAAAACGATCGAGAGCAGGAGCGAAGAATTTAGGTTTCAAGCGGTCGCATCTCAGACTGCGAGCAGAGACGGTCACGCCCATACGCTCAGCAGACTCATTCTTTTCCTCGAGCGCACACCTTTCGGCTTGCCCCAGAAGTTGGCCCAGACGGACTCCAACTAGGTATTGAGTCTACTTCAAAAGGAGCATATGGGAATTAAATACTCTATTCACATATGAACATTTAGGATGAGCACCACACCCAGTTGCCTGGGTAGTGGTCCTCCCCAATGTGCTCAGAAGATCGAGCCTTCTGCACGCAAGTCGTTCTTTGGAGGCTGTCGCACTTCAAGGTGAGACGTCGGAGTGATCTCTTCTGAGGATAGACCTGCCTTTGGCAGATCTAGAGTCTAGGTCGAAATTTTCATTGTGGTTTGAAATTTTGATTATCGCAAATGTAGGGGAGCTCCACGCCCAGTCACCTGAGAGGGGTTTTCCCTACTGTTCAGTAGAGTAAGTCTCTGTTTTAAGTTTCATTCGAGATGTCAGAAGGACATCTCCTAGAGAGGGAGTTGCTTGTGGCGATTGACGAGTGTAGTCAGAGGAAAAAAATATATTTAAATTTGGACATTTTGGCAAGCTCCACGCTCAGTTTCCTGAGAGTGGTTCTCCCAATAGTTCAGTAGAGTAAGTCTCTGAACACGTGTGATTGGACCTACAAGAGCATTTCAAATTGTGAGATGTCAGAAGGACATCTCCTAAAAAAAATTGCTCGTGGCAACTCCTGAGTATAGTCAAATGAAACATTTATACATATGACGAATATTTATCGCAGAATTTAGTCAAAAAAGGAATGAGATCAGTAGTTACATTTTGAATTTAGACAATAGTCATGTGAAAAGACAATATTTTTACATTTGACAAGCATCTAGCGTAGAATTTGATCCGAAAAATAGCAAAAATCTATATCTAAATTTTGACATTTTGTCGTACATCTGTGAGAAGGAGGTTAATATTTATGCGTTGTTCCGCTCCCCGCCGCACCAGGTCTCACTCGAATCTGTGCTACAGAAGAGAAGACAGTTAGTTATCCACATTTTACCAGGGAATAGATTCCAATGTGAGATGCCAGAGGGGTATCTTAAAGATTTCAAGGTAAGATGCCAGAGGGGCATCTCCAAGATATTTCAAGGTGAGATTTCAATTTTCATCTTTGGGAAAGAGGTTAGCAGTTATTTTTCTCTGCTCCCTGCTGCACTAGGTCTCGCTCAAATCAGTGCTACAGGAGAGAAGACTGTTAGTCATATACATTGTTCAAGGAATAGATTTCAAGGTGAGATGCCGAAGGGGTATTTAAAAAATATTTCAAGGTGAGATGCTGGAGGGGTATCTCCTAGATATTTCAAAGTCTATTATTATTTGATATCAATCACCTTTCTTTCTACTTCTTCCCTCCTGACACGGAGTGAAGAAGAGAAGAAATGAGAGAGTACAATCGTATCAACAGGGTCCTTCAATAGGAAGATACTCTTTGTCTCAACAATGGATGACAAAGTCGAATCTACGCCGTACCGTAGAGTTCAGCAAAAGCTTTCGTCTTGGTGCCGGCTCGATTTTCGTATATCATGGGGTGTGGTGGCGAATTTCGTCGTTGCAACTCATCGGCAAACGCCACTGAGTTGCCTGCAGACTTTCACCCGTACTGGGTAGTTCGTTATTCTTGTCGATGTTTTCTCATTTTTCTATTTTATTTTTCTCTCCCGACTGGGAGGGAAGAAAAGGAAAATCGAAATACCATTGTGTCGGCAAGGACCCTCATTAGGAAGTGACTCATTGTTTTAACAATGGATGATATACTTCGAATCTACGCCGCACTGTAGAATTGAGCAAGTGTCCTCCTCTTGGTGCGGGTTCAATTTGCGTATATCATGGGTGTGGTGATGAGTGCTACCATTGCAGCTCATCGGCAAGCGCCGCAGAGTCGCCGGCAGCCTTTCACCCACGCAGTGTGGCTCGCAATTTGTTAGCTTTATTTTTTTTAAAGAGAGTCTACCATTGTTTCGGCAAGGTCCCTCCATAGAAAGATACTTACAGACTCAACAATGGATGATAACGTCGATTTTGCATATCGTGGAGTGTGGGAAAGACTGCCGTTGCGGCTCACCGGAATGTCTCTGAGTCGCCGGCAGACTTCATCAGCACTAGGTAGTTCGAATTTATTGTCTATCTTTTTCTATTGTTCTCTTTTCCTCCTTTCTCCCTACAGGGAGGGTAGAAAAGAAAGAAAGAAAAATACTATTGTGTCGGCAAGGTCCCTCCATAGGAAGATACTCATTGCCTCAAAATGGACGATATACGTCGAATCTACGTTGCACCGTCGAGTTGCGCAAAAGCTCTTCTCTTGGTGCGGGTTCGATTTTGGTATATCAAATGGTGTGGCGGTGAATGCTGCCGTTGCGACTCACCGGTGGTCGCTGAGTCGCCGACAGATTCACTCAGTAGACAGTAAGTGGTAGTCGTACCACATAAGAAAACTAAAGATAGGGAGTATAAGTATTAGGTATCTCTCTGAGTCTTTACCGCCGCATCGAGTTGAGCAGGCTACTTCCACAAGCGGTTTCGATTCTCAGAATACCACAGTCCCTGCCTCTGCTTGTCCCGGTAGGACAGTAGATATCCTCGTAGGCTAGCGAGATGGGTGATTGCGAGTACCGTTACGAGCTCACTCCCAGTACCGGTGGCTCTGACGTGGGCTTAGGGGTGTATGCGAGTCGCCGTAACAACTCTCAGCCGGAATATCCCGATAGGAATAATCGTTCCGAGATGCAGTATCATCAGTCTGTATGTATTTGCAATGTAGTATTATCAGTTTGTCTGTTCTTGCAATGCAGTGTTACCAGTCTGTCTGTACTTGCAATGTTATTTGTAGAAATGTTCCGTTTCGAACATTTTTACTAGTAGTTTCTACTTTTAGTAGTAGTAGTTGTAGTAGTAGGCCTGGGATGGGCTGACGAGTCAATTCTCGCGGTATTCCAAAATTTAATTTTGCAGTTCAGCTAGCCCATCCTAGATGAGGTGCCCATCATTCATGCGCTGCCAGATGCTGAAGGCTCCAAGGGAGGTTGTTACCACTTTGACGGCAATAGTCTTAGTAAGGGGGTGGATTAGTCTCCCAGTGTTTGATGAGTCGGTTTTCAGATGTGTTTACGTTATTACTGTTAACCACATCATGTGGTAAACGGGTCCAAATTGTTGGTATCTTGACTGGAAAGAAGTTCTCGGTCACTGATGTTCTGAATGGTTTTAGCTGCAGTTTTTGTTCTTTATTTCTGTTCCTATGGTTATAATCTCGGTCAAATAGGCTCTCAAGTAAATCTGTAAATCTGTTTAGGTATTTGAAAGTTTCTATTAACTGACCTCTAAGTCGTCTTCCTTCCAGTCATTTCAGTTTAAGTTTGCCGAATTTTTGCAGATATGTCTTATTTCTCAGTTTCAGAATCATTTTTTGTTGCTCGGTGCTGAACATGTTCCATTTTGTTAATATCCCCTCGTAGGTGAGGGGAACAATATTGTACAGCAAAATCCATTTGAAGCCTGACGAGTACAGTATATATCGGAAGCGCGATGTCTCTAAACTAGTAGAGAAAATTTTTGGATATAAAGCCAGGGACTCTGTTGCCTTTCATGTAGCTAGCCTCCACTTGATTTTTCCACTTGAGATCTTTGGTGATTACTTCAATAATATGCTGGTCTCACATTACGAAAGCAGAATTTTGATTCGTGATCCGATGAGCATAGCAGTGCATTTTTCAATATTAAAGTTCATTTGCCACTTATCAGACCATCCACAAGTTTATTAAGATCCCTTTGGATAATTATGCGAGCTCGCTCACAGACCGCATTGTGGCAGAGTTTAGTGTCGTCAGCAAATTTTGATATCTAAATAGATTATAAAGAGAAGGGACTCAAGAACCCTGCCCTGGAATACTCCTGATGTTACAGTAGCCCACTGACTTTTTATTTTGGCCGATACAGACCCGTTGCTTGCGGCCCATGGGCCAATTTCGAAGACACCTGACCACGTTTCCAGTCAAGCCAAGCGCCTCCACTTTTCGAAGTAGGCATTCATGAGGGACCTTATCAAACGCTTTTTGAGTATCAAGATAAATATGGTCAACAGCTTGGGTTTCATCGTATATCTTGGTGCCTTATTGAAAATTCCAGGAGATTGGACAGGCAGCAAAGTTTGCTTCTGAAGCCATGTCGGGTTTTATTGACTTCGCCAACGAAAAAGTGAATATCTTACAACGATTGCACTTCTCCAGGCAGGTCGACATCTGGAATATTATTAAATTTTCATCTGTGAAGAAAGTTACAAAGTATTCGTTCAGTATCATAGACATGTCGTCATCGGATGATTTTAGATCACATGCACTATTTCACAGGAAGTCAATGCTGTCACGAACAAAACGTCTCTCGTTCACATATGCTTATAATCCTTTTGTATTTCGCTTCGCAGATTTAGCAACATTGTCTTCCGGGTTTCTTCCGGCACTTCTGACCACTCATTTCACTCTTCTACCAGCCCGCTCATGCGCTTGTTCTGACTCTGTTGTTGGATTAGTTTTATGAACTTGGTACAATGCTTGTCGGCTAGCAATTGCTTCTTGAACTTCATTATTCAGCTAAGACAGATAGTTTATCTGCACTTTTCTTTCTGGACGAATCGCTAGCTTGCTTGCACCACCCTATCTCTAAGATATTCACGCATTCATCAGCGGTCTTGACATCAAACTGGTACCTGAAGTCTATGTTTGTGATTTCGTCCTTAAAGCCGTCAAAATTGTCTCTCCCAAAATTGTAGTTAGATTTTGCTGATTCTCGCATTTTTGGTTTGCTATGATTTGGAATTCAATAGTATGGTGATCACCTATTTTTTCTTCAACTGTTACCAGTTCTAATAGTTGTTTTTCATTCGACACAACAAGGCCCAAGTTGTTAGGCCCTCTGGTTGGTTCTTCCCGTACTGTTTAGATTGTTATTGCTGGCAAGTCGTATAAACCTGCCGCCCCGTATTGCAGCTTCCAGTGTTGTCCAATTGAAGTCAGGTAGGATGAAGTCCCCCATCAAGATACTCTCGTTGGATGAGGAAATGATTATGTCCAATTCATCAAAAATAATATCTTCTTCACCAACTGTTATTGATGGATTTCGATATACTAGTACAAGTTTCAGTATTGTCCCATCAGAGGGCATAACGTCGACCTGGATTACCTTATTAGATATTGTTGCTATTGCTCTGTGAAGTATTGGACGAAGAGTTTCTATGGCATAAAGCACTGACCCTCCAATCTCTTGCTTGAAGAAGGTTTGTCTACATTGAAGGTCCTGAGTCCTTGTAGGCCTATTTTTGCCTGGAGCACGATTCGTTGCTTCCAACTATGTCATATTCGTTCATTTTCACTATGGCTTGAAGAATATCCTTCTTTTGCATTATTAACTGTACATTTCCGAGTAGAACTTTTATTTTTCCTCTCCTATCAGATTTGGATGACATGTCTTCTGTTGAGCTGAGCCGAGAGTCGCTCGATTCACTGCGATAAATGCTTCGGCTGCCTGACACAGTTCTTTTCTCGGTGGTTTGCCTCGGTAGTTGCACAAATTCTTCCTCCGTGTTTTCTTCATTTTGATCCCTTGTTAGGCGTTTCCGTCGTTTCTTGGGTGACGTCGCTTCTCAATCCTCTATCTGTACTCATCATGGACTGTTTTTTTGTGCGAAATGTGTCTACTGCATTACTGAGTAGGATGCCGAACTGTTTTTTTCCGCGCGCATTGAGATGCCTTCCATCACGCTGGAAGAGTTCAGATTTTCCTTCAAATACAGGTTCTGTCTGTCCCTACGTAGCATAGTCTTTCTTTGTTGACTTTTTTTCCACAGCGTGATTGATGTACCTAATCCTGTCATGAATCTTGTCTTTGACGTCCATCATAGGCAAAATGTTGGTTATGATAGCAATATTGCTTGTTTTATTTATTATAGCTTCATAAGGTTTTTGTATTCATCAAGAAGCACTTTTGAGCGAAATAGTTGGTGAGGCATATTGACTTGCAGATTGATTAAACCAACTTAAACCCTACATAATGAGGTTGTCCATTTTGGTGTTAAACTTTTTGACTTGGTTGGTGAGGGTTTGCACAGTGGCATTAAGACAATATAGCATTTTCCTATTCGCTTCCCGGTGTTTGAACATGGTGCTTCACCGTACTGTCGCTAACAAGCAACACACCAAACCATTTTTTTCCCGCTTGAATGGGTCGTACGAGTTTTTGATTTGAATAACATTTCTCGGTGTGTTGTGCCGCAGTCTCCCTTTTCTACTGTTGACCGCCATTTTCCCACTTGCTATTGCCACTCCTGGGCCGTCTATCTATGACTAGAGCTATTCCGCGTGGATCATGGGATGGAGTAGGCAGCAGAGGTCGACAGGAGATTGCTTGGGTGATGTTTACAGAGAAAGGAGGGGTGGGTGCGGGAGGTAAAAAGAGGAGGTGGGCAGTGGGAAGTGAAAGGAGAAAGGGGGCGGCGAGAGGTATCTTGGAGGATATTAAACGGGAAATAAGACTGTGGGCGTGGTGACGTATTCACTGGGGAATGTGGATGAGCCTGGTTAATGTTCCTACCAGCAGTACATGCAGTCACATTTAGTTTCAGCTCTTTATATTTCTTCGCCATTTTGTTTATGGTCTGCTCCAGCGCTGCGATGTGACATTCATAATTCATATATTTCGCCTCTGCTTCAACATTAGCGCAACAATGAATACACTTTCTGTTCCTGCTCCTGATCAAGTTAGGATCACCATCAAAATTACCTGCAAAATATGTCTTGTTGCAGCTGAAACATAGGATGGTTTGACGCATTTTTGTGCTGTGACACTGACGTAAGGTTGCCGGGACGGGAGGGAATAGAGGGGGGGGGGAGAGAGAGCAGGGAGAAAGGTTTGTGCTGGGCCCGCCTCTTTTTATCGGCCCAAGAAGCTTTGTATTAGTTCCGCTGCAGTCAACTGTTCCAAATAAACCAGCTAGGCTCAGTGTGTGATATTGTGTTTTACTTCTTTGAAGTCTTGTTAAATTAGCGACTACATATAATTTATCGTTGCTCAAATGTTTCAAAGTTGTTAGATCTCTCTGATACTCATTTATTGTACAGCACTTGTCAACGTAGGACGCGATTCGGCGGTAGACGACAAGCCGTACACGTAATCCTATTCTGATCAGTTTTTCGGGAAAATATTCTTAAACATATGTCACTGGGGCAAACATGCTCTGGTTTTTGCAATATGATATACACATCACCAATTCCAAATACACATTTCCCTTGACGTTAAGCCTGCTATTTATAGAAAAAATATAATGAAGATTGATTGTCTGAATTTGTAAAATTGTTGGTGAGGAGAACCTTTAATTTTATGAAGAAGCTACCGTATCGTCCATGAAAGAGACACAAAATAACTGTAATAGAAATTGAATAACCGATCATGTAAGAATTCGAATAAAAATCCATATATTTATTCAGTGTATGGGTGGAAGCCTATGCGTTGAAACACGTTAATAATGTCATGCAGTTATCATTACGTGATGTTGAAAATTTTTTGGCATCGTAACTTATGAATTTGTCAACAACATTTATCTGGGGTGAGACTAAATCTTTGAACGTTCTATAACTTTGTTCTGTAAAGGTTTTTCTCTTCAGAATTCCATAATGTGTTAGGAAAGAGTTACCTGACCATAAAAAAAAGAAAAAAAATAGCGTTCAAAATGAGCTTCAAGTTGAACGTGTACCTCATGCTGGTTATTAGGCAGGACACCTGCTCGATTTCACGAGATTTTTTGCAGTATGAACAGTTCCTGAATAGCTTATGGTCGTAAACGAATAAACTATATTGGTCAAAATAGTTCCTGGGTAGTTTATAAACGTATACGAAGAAAGTATATTTGTCAGAACAGTTCCTGAATTGTTCATGGTCGTATACGAATAAAGTATATTTGTCAGAACAGTTCCTGAATAGTTTATGGTCGTTTACGAATAAAGTATATTTGTCAGAATAGTTCCTGAATAGCTTATGGTCGTATACGAATAAAGTATATCGGTCACAACAGTTCCTGAATGGGTTATAGCCGGATACGAATACAGCATATTTGTCAACACAGATCCTGGATAGTATGTGAACGCATACGAATAAAATATTTATCAGAACGGATCCTGAATAGTATATGGACGTATACGAATGAACTATATATGTCAGAACAGATCCTGAATAGTATATGGACGTATACGAATAAACAATGTATTTTTAGACAGGGATTCAATCGTTCGACGAAATCACAGATTTTCTTTGTTAGGCAGTTGAAATGTAGGGAAAATTATTTCTATGAGGTAACAGGAGACCGGGCTACCCGAAAGGGACCGTCAGTTGATGAAATGATGAGTGATGTATATGTACAAAATAAATACTTATATTGCATTTATTGAAAATAAAACATCCAGAGCAATAAGGATGCAAGGAAAAATATATAATGGAGTCCGATTGATCTCTCAATGATGTATTTATATTTAAAAAAATGTTTTCATTTCACTGCATTCTTCTAACATGAACCGAACAAGAGCAACGTCTAAGGCGATTTGCGTTGACTTGAAAAGGGAACGATAAGTCGGTAACCTGATTCCTCGGCTCCATAAATAGTTTTTTCTCGATAAACATTAAACAAAAAATTGCCCCCTCACTATCCGTCAGGAGGTGGCATGAATATTTCTAACACCGTCATTAGATTTCTGTTAGGTCAGGCTTGGGTTAGGTTAGTTCAAGTGTTTTACAGATCTCCGTTTAGGTGTGCGCAATTTTAGGTTTCACTCAAGAGAGAAGAAAATCTTTCAATTTTTATTCTTCATTAGATATTAGGAAATAGCTGCACTTCCAAGTATAATTTTTATTGTGTCAGCACAGTGGCAATTACGACAGTCTCTGTTCATATCTTTGGTATTTAAGTCGCTGTATCAGGTTGTGACCTCTTTCTATACGGTGCTGGGTAGGTTGATTAATATAGTCCCGTGACAGGGCCACGGTACCTATACTGAGGGAGGACAATACTTTTAATGCATTTTACGACAGAACCTTGGTCAATGGTTTAATTTCTGGGTGGGGTATCCGCTCATCCTTCTCAGAAAACAAGGTGGCCGCCCCTAAACGCTCAACTTCCTCAAACCCTCTTAGTTTCTACTCTGTGCCTAAACAACTTGTTTTTATAGCCGTTAGATATGTTTTCTGAGCGAACAAATCTGAGCCCAACGTAATTTAAATGTTTTTTTATTTGTTTAAATCAATTATAATGAATGTGCCAGGAACTTGTAACCGAAATAATGCAAAATTGCTATTTACTGCAGTTTTCCTTTAACAATATCGAAAGTTCTTTCTTAGTGCACTTATATAGAAGCGGATCGAAACAAATCCACGCAAACATGATCATAACAAATTCAAATTTCCACGCAATATACTTTACCAACCCCCTCAGCATCATGCACGTCAGTATATCGTTAAAATGAATGCAAACGCTCCAACAACATAGTTGCAGAAGATATTTAATGTGGATCAGCTTCACGGCATGTTAGGTTAAAATAACTAAGCATCCAAACCTAACCTAACCTATTCTATCCAAAAATTCGGTATTTTCGATCGACTTTTCATGCTTACATATGATTCTTTCAGTGTTTTAGGATTAATGCATAACAAATATCTTCACTTGACTCTACATTTTGATCTATCCTTTGCAGTTTTGATACACACTTCCAATTTTGATCTAGCAAATTTCAGACATTTTTCATAGGTAATTATATCATTGTTCGAATGTTATCTATTCCATATGATTCTTGATTTTTTGAGTTGACACAATTCTACATTACTTCTACACGTTATTCACAGCCAGCAAAAATCTAACCTACCCTAACCTTTTGAATTGTATTCAGTCATTGATATATACACATGAACCCCTCCGCACGGTTCTTTATAAAACTTACACCTAATTCTTTCTACTTTGTGGTCACTCTCGACCCATATCAGTCAGCAGAGAGGGCAGATTTTCAATCTTAGATGGTTTGAATATTACAAGTATTTCATATTTATATCCAGTTTCACACAAACGAACACTTCGTCTCATACTAGGTCCACCACATTTACTTCCATATCTCCTGACACTACATCCTTTGACGACTTTCACGTCTGAGTCCCCTTTTCTTTCCTATAATTTTCATATTCATGACGATGACTTCGTTTCAGATGTCGCCACACATCACTCGTGGATTCATGTTTATTCAATTTTATTTATTTTTTGCACAGGTTACAGACAAACGTTACCCCCTTACTTTCGAACAAACGATGTCTCAAGTTAAACCCCATCCTTCCACAACATAATCACAAGCACGACTGAGCAAGATCTGATCGGACTCTGATTTATATCCTACAAATCTGTAACACATCTAGATCATTTACCCCGAGATAGGTTTATGGGAATCGTTTCACGCCTTGAAACATATTTTTCTACCGAGTTCGACAATTCGATGTTACCTCCGACTAACACGATGTTTGCAAAATGTATTGCTTAACCTTTGAGTTTTAGGATAATATAAACATTTGAATAAGGATTGACCTGGCTTATTACTGTTTTATTAGTATTTATTACAGATCTTGCTGTATACATCAATACTTTCTACCTCGTTGTTTTGATTTGTAACAGCATGGTTCGTACATTCAACCATACCCATCATCACTATGTTACAGTTTCCTCGCAAAATCCTCCATTTAATCCAGCATATCTTTGATACGAATACCGAAGGCTGTTCCATCTCCGTGAGTCCATAAATGTAGTTCTTCTTCTTTGTGAACTTTAATTATTTGAGTCTTCTCCAATTCAATGTAAGTCCGAGCTTCATCCGAAAGAAATTGCTGCACACGCTCCAGATTTTCTTTTGTTCATAAGTAAAATTTATTTTTCAACCACCTCAGCTTTATTACACTTGTGAAGGTTTTCTGCTTGGATCATATCAATTTCAAGACTTTTCTTCTTATTTCTTTGAACTCTGTTACATATGACTGAAATGTATTGAAATCAGTTACCCAAATCCTGCTTCCTTTATTCATCATCGATATATGAATAATAGTTCCCACTCGTAAGATTCTTGTTCTACGCATTGGTAGATAATTGATATCTCCATCAGTAGTCAATATATCTTCGTACCAAGCCAAATTATCTCCGGAAATTTTTCATCCAACACTCTTAAACAAATCTTTGAGACGTGAACATTCATTTTATTTATTCTAAGACATAACGTCCGTCTCCGCTTGTTTTCCACGTAACACTCACTCCAATCTCGGCATGCAGCTAGCTATTATAATACGATTACTTGTTTTTTTTGCCAAACATTAGTCCTATCATGCATATTAAGCCATTTTGAAGTATTCCAGTTATCTATGTGAGTAAACGCTGTTTCTGTATCGGCCTTCAGCTCTTCTAATTTATTCGCCGGTCGAGTGAGCAGCAATTAACACCTTCAGCATGTATTGTGATTTTTCCACAGTCAACAGGACTTCCACAGCTGATGTACTTTACAAACAGGAGGTAAAAAACAGGACATCCATCGATCACTATTGGACACCAAAATTTACAGGTCATTGAGAAGGAGATTATTACGGTTACTGTGGTAGCTTTCAAACCAGGAGATTTGAATGTTTTGTTGCGAGAGTTTTTAATTAAGGTGTCCTGGTGCACACTTTCAAATGCTTCACAGAGTTCCAATAGAACTAGTTGTGAGAGATAGTTTTGGTCAATTGCTTTGAAGACCAGTTTGGATTGAGATCTTAATTTGTGCGTCTTCATATAGATGTCCTAGGCCTCAATGCATGCTGACTGTCGTTACAGGTTTTTAGCCTTTATGCAGTTCAGGAGATGACGTGAAATAATTGTTTCTAAGATTTTGGAAGTTACCTAATGGGTCTATAATTTGCGGGAACAGTTTTCTCCCCACGTTTATGGATTTCTCTTATGCCGGCAAGTTTGAAATGTTCAGGGAAGGTGTTTGCAGGTTATCATTGATAACCCGTATTTTAGGTACTGCAGCGTTACGCCATCTTGCCCATACGAGTTTGTGTTTTTGGCAGACAATGTCAGCTATGCTTGCTGGCTTGGGTAACCACGTTTCATGCAAAGGCGGTGAATTATTAAAAGACGGTGGCGTTTGTCTAGTTGGCTCTCTTATTTTTCGCTATATGTTTTTTTTCAACATTTGCGGAAAAATCATTGAACGTATCAGCCATTTATTTTGAGTTTTCGTCGCAACTCGATGTTCCCAAGGAATATGCAGGTCTGTTAGGGGACATTTATGGCTTTTCTTAGTTAGCAATGTGTGAATCATTTCTTGTTTATAGGCCATCAACTTTCACACACGTGGCCGCTGTGATACAACCTCTTCTCATGACGGTCTGCACGTTTCTTGATATTGATCAACTAAATACATGTTATTTGTGGAGTTTATTTTATTGTCAACTTCATTTGCTGTTTGTTATTTTTTAATGTTGTCCATTTCTTGGTTGAGTTCAGGAGTTGTCCAACTGATTGGAAGGAGATATAGCCAATACACGGTGGAGAAACGGTGATGGAAGCACCCTTGTGTGGGGGTAGCAGAGTAGAGTCTTTTCCTCCTTGGACGAATAGGGATTCAAAAACCGCCCAAATGAGGGCAGAATCATTTTATCTTCACTTCATAGCCTCCATGGTCATTAACGGGTTGCTGTAGCGGGTGGAGGGTGAAGAGCAGCAGCGGCTGCTCACTGCTCAAGCTAGTCGATAAGAGAGCTCCTCTCTATTGTAATCTCACACTTGCATTGTAACCCACATGTTTTTAATCTGGCTCCACATTTCTTTATCAATTTAATAATTCAATAACATCTCGTTACATAAAAACATTCTCTCAGCCGCATAGTTCTCCGACGAAAGGAAATCTTTTCCTTAACTCGTACTCAGCAACACTCAGGCGTTTATTTTCCTCTTCAAATGTGATAACGCTTGTCGATTCATGGTGGCCAAAAGTATCTCGTGCCCCGCGAGGTCTTTAATTATGCAATCATATCCCGGGGCTGGCCTCCTTGAGACTGACGATGCTGAGAAGTGCCCTCCGTATGGCTCCCGTCATCTTCATTTAGTCTGATTCGTCCCGGAAAAATCTTTTTGGGATAATGTTTTCACCTACTCGGCATAACGGTTTCTCATCTTCTTCAGATATCCTGCCAGGGTCATGAAGGTGGCCATTACTAGACTATTGTGGCCATCGTTTACCTTTGTCATTGCGAATCTGCAGATGGTTTTGATCTACGTGTCCCACCACTCACCACACTGCTATTGTTCTCATGCATAGTTCCGACCGACAATACTGGAAGAGGTCAGCGTTCCCCAGGTAGGCCGACTAGTTCCCTCATGAGGCCAAGCAGTGGTGTCTAGTGCTCTATATGGGCAGTGTGTATTATATGCTCAGGCTGTAGAGTCTTCCATGGTGAGTGTTATTGTTTGGGGAGCAGCTGAGCAATGCGTGTACGTGTCTGTCGGTGTTATTTGCCCTAAGCCGCTATGGAAGAAGAGCAGGCTGGTGCTGAAATCGTAGTATAGAAAAAAACACTCTGTGGCCCCGTGCAGCACATCTACATCGGCTGAAGTTGAAGTAAAGGGTAGCGAATATATTTGTCAGCATAATCTCTATGACCTTTAGATGAAAGTGTCCATCACAGTCGTGTGCTAGGCCTTCGGAGCACTTCTGAAGCTGTACGGAACACTTCTGAAGCTGTGCAGAGCACTTCTGAAGCTGAACGGAGCACTTCTGAAGCTGTACGGAGCCCTTCTGAAGCTGAACAGAGCACTTCTGAAGCTGTACGGAGCACTTCTGAAGCTGTACGGAGCACTTCTGAAGCTGTACGGAGCACTTCTGAAGCTGTGCAGAGCACTTCTGAAGCTGTACGGAGCACTTCTGAAGCTGTACGGAGCCCTTCTGAAGCTGAACAGAGCACTTCTGAAGCTGTACGGAGCACTTCTGAAGCTG
>SDVV010008896.1:0-16981 GCA_016164225.1 Gammarus roeselii
CTTCGTTGATTGCCACGACGTATTCATCGAGTAACTGGCCACTCACGCGCCCACCATCATGGCTTCATTGATTGCCACGACGTATTCATCGAGCAGCTGGTCACTCACGCGCCCACCATCACAGCTTCGTTGATTGCCACGACGTATTCATCGAGTAACTGGCCACTCACGCGCCCACCATCATGGCTTCATTGATTGCCACGACGTATTCATCGAGCAGCTGGTCACTCACGCGCCCACCATCACAGCTTCGTTGATTGCCACGACGTATTCATCGAGTAACTGGCCACTCACGCGCCCACCATCATGGCTTCATTGATTGCCACGACGTATTCATCGAGCAGCTGGTCACTCACGCGCCCACCATCACAGCTTCGTTGATTGCCACGACGTATTCATCGAGTAACTGGCCACTCACGCGCCCACCATCATGGCTTCATTGATTGCCACGACGTATTCATCGAGCAGCTGGTCACTCACGCGCCCACCATCACAGCTTCGTTAATTGCCACGACGTATTCATCGAGCAACTGGCCACTCACGCACCCACCATCATGGCTTCGTTGATTGTCACGACGTATTCATCGAGTTAGCTTTTAAGATGAACAATAAGAGTCGTATCGCGGATGTGACATCGCACTGGCATCTCCTCAACGACGATTCAAACAAATCAAGATGTTCCGTCTCGTTTTCGGGCCATTGCAATTTCATTTGAGCCCACCAGCTTGGCAGACATATAGGTGCCATCTTGTGGTCAGATATGCAAAGTTCTACGGTCACGATGACGCTCCTTGTCGAATCAACAAGTGACGAATCCCTGGCAGCTATATTATGTGGATGGCCTATGTTGAAAATAGAAATAAAATTATATTGCATAAAATACGTTTGAAATTAGCAAGGTTTATTCAAATATTTTTTAAACTTGAAATATAACAATAATATTCGTAGAAACATCGTGACATTTAATAATAAGTAGTCTTCAAAAACTTTAATTCGCGACGAACTTTTCCGTTTTCTTTTTATTCTTCTGAACTAATATTGTTTCAAATTGCAGTAATTATTTTTTCAAGGCTATTTATTTGACAAACATTGCAAATGAAATTAGAATTTAAAATGGACTTCGATGGATAAAAATCATTTAAATTAAAATAAATAACCTTTGGGAAGAGGAAATCCCCCTATGGAACGAAGTGTGGGGCTGAATGTGATCACCCAGACGGGGTGCCCTCCGACCCACTAAAACATCTCTCCTGCCTCTCTGTAGGGCCAAACCCAACCACTTCTGGAACCATAGAAATTCTCATGAATCTCCAGTTGCCTGTGATTTCCTGTGATTGTCCGTTGTCGTGAGACATTTTCAATGTTAGCACTTTATGAAATTTCACAAATAAATTACACTGAATTCTTCAACTCGTCGCCAGATGTAAAATATTAAAATTTTGAAAGCTGAGGACTTCCTGGTAAACAAGGGTAAAATTATGCATCTGATTTATTTGCAACTGCACAATTTATACAAGTTGATAAAATTAAAATTTAATTTAGGGGTAAGAGGAGCGAGCACGGGCAAGTAACCAGTCGGTATCGGTGTCGAGTCAACACTGACTCCCTCAGACTATCCCTTGCTGCTCCATACATTTCACTTCCTTCAAAAGCGTGGTCAATGACATTATTGTTCCTGTACCGGGCGTCATCTTAATTGCTGTATGCACCCAAATGATTTCCGTTCGCTTCAATTCAGCTTGTTTGCTGCTCATAGGTTCTCGTATTATAAATTACCTTGTCAGACTATACTACCCGACCTTCCGGCCAGCGCATGTCTAATGTAATAGGGATGTTATTGATGAGCGTCTACTTGCCGGCAATCTCCTTCGTTACGCATTGACATTGCCCATGTATAGGAACGTGACACCATCACAAACCTTTAGTGAAAAATGCTACAATGGATCTGGTGAATGCTCGAACAAGTCAGATACTCTGAATGGAAACGCAAACTCATATGAAAGCCTGAATTAATCAATAACTTCGAAGTGTATAAATTGCAAAAGGATCACAACATTTATACAAGTAAGACATGCGGGAATAAGCATCTTGTAAAGATATGCGAGAGGTTAACATATTTGAGATGTATATTAAATTATTGAAGAATTTTAACACTAAGACTCTACACAAATTTGATAGATTAGCTCTCCAAGCCGATATGGAACCGGACCCAAATCAAGTGACGAAAGGTAAAACATTTAAATATTTTGGACCGTTACATCAAATTAGCGTATTTTATGCCCAGCATGTCATGAAATTAGGCGACGTTATGCCTGATTTAGACATATTCCTATGATAAACAATCGAAACATACAGCAACAACTACAAAAATTAGCTAAAATAAGTTTTAGCTTCTGAGGATAAATCCTACACCAATATGGAAGGCGTATGCTCAATCAATACATGATGACGATGTACACTTGCGAACTTGTAATAAATAGAAATAATCCTGCACATTGGCTTCTAAGGTGATCTGGTTCACGAAAAAATCATATAATAACATAAAAAAACATACCGAGAAATATTTTACATTTAACACTGGGTTCATGCGTACGATGCTATTTTTACTACGATCCCTGCTCAAGTCTATAACAAATTCTTAGATGCTAGGCCTCTAGCAGGAGATAATCAAAGCCCACTGTGTCATAAAAACGAACTCTACAATGCTTTACTAGGTCACTTCTCAGCAAACTACCACTGATATATAACAAATTTAGAGGCAACACCCAGTCATGGTACAATACCTCAAACATACCATGCATCTGTTTAGTCCATCGTCTCTGAACAACATCGAGCAAAGTCACATCCTGGACATAACCAAGAATCTGCACACAGGTACAGTGGTTAAGAAAGGGCCTGACATGAGTCTCAAAGAGTGTGTGGTCATAAAAACCTGGGCTTCTGTTCACTGACGACCTAAGTCAATCACTACAACGATCAGCAGCTTGTCGGATAACCTCTCTCACAAACCCATGGAACTTAAGTTTGACGACCACGAGAACACCCAAAATCACGTTGAACTTGGACGAACTCCAAATGACAGCCAAGTAGAGTAAACCACCACTACACCAGGGCCCCCACCATCCAGTAAATCGTCTTCTAAAAACGCTAAACTATACGCTTGCTAGGGTGCAATGACGAAATTCCACAAAGATGCAGTACAGACTTGCACCTCCTAAACACACATTCCTATGATTATCGTGGAAAAATCATACAACAACAATATCAACAACAACTATAAAAATAGCCAAACAAGATTGTCTACTTTGCTCTAATTCACATGATTTTTTTTAATATACAATGGTATCCATCACAGTAAATCGGTCTACTTACACAAATAGGCATAAACACAACGAGCTTTTGCCTAGGGGACTCTCTAACTCCTCCTAAACATTGAAGTATGGTTCTACGATAAACATACAATAAGCTAACAGCAAGACCAAGTTTGTAACAAATCGAGTCTTCTATATCTATGATATCCACGTCAAACATTGCCAGGATGTAAGAAGAAGAAACACTAAAAATATACAACTTGTAACTAAATTATACCTGAAATAATGTTGTTCATTGCAGATACAAACGTAATGTATCCTAATATTCCGATAATGTATATAATACCCAATACCTTGCATCTAAGATGTAAACTGCACACAGAACATAGAAAACTGAAAGATCCATACAAAAACTCTCGAATTATAACAAAGCAAGAAGATCAATTCTCTACCATACCCAAAACATACATTAAAAACCGTTACGAACAACTGACGTGAATAAGATACCAGGACATGCGAGTAACATACGCTGAAACCTATAGTAAATAGTGTGGAATACTTCTACACGAACACGCTATTGTACATACAAAATCTGATGAAATCACTCTCCAACTAAGTCCAAAACAGGGTTCAATTAACATTTCTTTAACTAAAGTAACCACGGCTTAATCGTAACAAAATGTTATATATGCATATAAAATACCAAAATAATGCAATAACCAACCAATTATGCCTGAAATAGTGTAATACATGAACGATGCAAACCTAAAATATCATAAAATTCGTATAACTGTATGAGATAAATATTTGAAATTCCAAAAGAATACTAAAAATTCAACATAAGTCAACCAAATATTACTAAGCATACATAACACAATATGATAACTTACAATAAACCCATATCGATCTGGTACTCTCGCTATTGGAACACCGCGTCAATGGAACACCGATATATCTGGCTCAAACCTGGATAATGCGTTTTGGGGTAGAGAGAATTTCGTAACGTAACTGCTGCATTAATCCAAAATACAAACATCAACCCACAACTGCCAGACAAATAAACCGTACAATTCCTATAGATAATATATACATATGAAATAAATAGATGGAAAACACACAAACGTTGCCTAAAAGTCAATATCAGGCTAGTACCAAGCGTCCGATCGCTAAGAATCCCCACCAAACAACCTCCGAATGAGTCAATTATATCCTCAATTAGATAAAAACACAAACATATATGTACAGAAAAAAATTTAGAATCATTAAACCATCCATAAAACTATAATGATACAGACACTCAAGCATAGCAATCATGCCACGGAAATTACTGTTAGGATGAAGAACAGCTAAGAGCTAACTCACCTAATTTTCTAAGGTGTATCCAGCATTTTGCCGAGGCGATCCCTACACCTCCCACCCCTCCAGAAACTTGTTATGACACTATCCCTACCAGAACCGAATGAATATATATAACGAGCAACAGTTAGTGGACAATTATACCCCAATACAACCTTATAAAGAAGAAAAAACATATATAAATACAATAAACATCAAAATACAATGAAAATTAAAATGTTCAAAATATAAAAGCTGCCAATCTAGGCCGCAAGCCTGGCTTCCAGCCTGCCGTTCCCCTTTCCGCTCTCTCCGCCCGTTAGCTGACTCACGCGGCAAACCAGTTCCCTCCGCACCGCCCACCTTCTGTCGCTGACTTCTGCGACAGAAGGTGGGCTGACTTCTGTCCCTATCTATATCCCTCACTAATTCGGTCAAAATCGATTCCGACTCTCATGGTCGCCCCATGGTCGCCCCTCCATACGCACGCGGATAAAACTGCCTTGATCTCTACCCCTACCTAAAATATATGGTTGTTCCATGGTACGCCCGCCGATAAAACTGCCTCGAATTGCGTTTCTGGGTCATATATACTACTGTGGAGAAGTTGGAGGACAGGGTAGATTCACGTGTTCTGAGATGGTCCGTGCACATGGGGAGGATGGATCATGTGAGAAAGGGGAAAAGGGTAATGAAGGCAGGAGTAAGTGGACGTTGTCCTCGAGGTGGACCGAAGTTTGCGTGGATGGATTGCGTGAAGCAGGTGTTAGGAGAGAAAGTCATAAATGTGAAGATGGCAAGAGAGCGTGCCATGGATGGACGGGAGTGGAGAATGGATGAGTTTCGACGATGCCCTGATGTGTTGATCCGCTCTTGGCGTCGCGTTCAGAAAAGTAATGATCGTTGGCGGCGGGGAAGGGCTCGGTAACTATGACGCGGCAGGGGTGAACCAGTTTTAATATGCGAGCCATGCTGCTGACACTGACTTTGGACCCCACTCCTGCCACACAGTGTGTGTTGCGTTATCCCCTGACTGAACCCTTTAGTTAAACAGGGCTATGTTTGTTTGAGTTCGCGTGTATGTGGGTAGTGTGAGGAGCGCCTTGTAGTCTGCTACCCTCCTTCCGAGGGTTGGAGTGGATGTATGATTATTTATTTTATAATACATGAACAGTTTATTTTATTATTTTATTATTCTTCTTTCTTGGCTCTATTATTCATCTCTGTCCCTTTTTTATGGTGAAAAATTCTGCAGATTTATTATATATCGAGGTTGGTTGAGACTAGATGACTCAGATAATGGGGGTACTCGTGGGAACCCCGGGATTCGAAGGACCTGGAGTTTCGGGAACCAGTGAGAGTTGGAAGACCAGGAGGATTTGGGCGATTCACTTTGACTCTTATGGGGCTCTTTGGAATTTTATTGAGACTCTTTGGTACCCTCTTACGAAACTTTGGAACCCTCTTGAGGCCTCTCTGAGACATGGAATCCCTGCTTCTTCCCCCCAACGCTATAAAACCAATGCACAGAAAAATGTATGTATGTGAATTGCTTGAGTAGAAAAAAATTAGTTTTTACAGTCCACAGGATTGCTGACGCAGAGAAAGGAGAGCCGCATCGAGATCAGTCAAAACATGTTGAGGCGAGTCGAGTTGAGTGCGACGAGCTGAGACTGACCGATATGAAGCGTGACAAGCCGAGATGAGCTGAGACGAGGGTACTCAAGAATCCGGGGATCTCGGGGAACCCGGGAGACTTGGGTTACCCTCCGGCACCCATCGGGCTCTTTAGGGACCCGAGGAACCTCTGCCCCCCTCACCCTATCCCCCTAAACAATAAGTGTGATGTCAATAATCTGAGCAGCTTTTCAGCCCATGATGAAATAGCCCCAATTTTGTAATCTAAATTAATGCTTATGTATTTGTGCGAGAGCTCCTGTTTACGATTTTGTGAGTCAACGTTTTTTTTGTCTGTGCTCGCTTGTGCGTGCACGGACTATATTCAGTTTCTGTGGTTGACCTTTGATGCGTAACTATAAGCCTTGTGATATATGGCGGTTGGAGTTGATCTAATCCGTGCAGGCGTAGACCTTGTACCAATTTCAACAATACTATCTGTGCGCACTGGCGTGCGTGCATTTTACTCATTGAGTTCTGGGTGGTTAGAGGCGGAGATTCGTTCCGTCTGAGTCTTTATCTTACCTGAATAAATACATTGAACTGTAACTGAACCATAACGCGTAGCTGTAAGCATTGTGTTGCGTTGCTGACTTTGTCCTTGTATCCGTAAATCTTGTACCAGTCTCGACGATGCTACCTTTACGTACTAGCGTGCGTACATATTGCTGATGAAGTTCTATATTATTAAAAGCGGAGATCAGTTTCGTTTAAACGTTTTTCTTGAGCGCACCAGCCTGCGTCCGACACGACTGAAATTTTAAACTGACAACGTTGCTTTTCTCGCACACAGAGGTGTGCGAAACTACTGCAATCCATGATCGTCGAGCCCTTCGGGGGAGCCTGTTATGACTCGAGTTGGGGCTGTGGTGGAAATGAGGCTTAAATCAAATCAAATCTAATCCTTTCGAGGGAATCACTTCTAGTATCTGTATCTAATACGTGTGTTCATACATAACTCGAGTAAGGAAAAAGTAATTAAAGTTGCTATTACCGCACATAGAGGAGTTTGAGCCTCTCGTCTCAGCGATCAAAATCGATGAACTTCGCGCCCCCCCACGGAAGCTGACTTGGGCTAATGTCAGAACTCTGGAGGAGAAGGACTCCTTTATCATTGACCCCATTTATGTTATCAAAAAAGCTAATAGCGTTCGGTAAACAAACCGGCCTATACAAAGCGGTGCAAGAATCAAATAACTGTACAAACAAAATCATTCATCTACTCGACAGCTCTCTTAATATGTCATATTTCCTGTGCTCATTGAATGATATACCGAAGCACATGGGTTGGATTAAAGATGAACCCCTTATTCTAATCCAACCTCCAATGTACTTCAGTATATAAGAGCCTAGTATATATTGATATAAGAGCCCGTCAAAGTATTATTCTCGTGTGCACTAGTGTGCATACATGCCGCAATGAACAATTCTAGGTTTGAATTTCGATGCCGTTTATTCCTCACCTACTGGAGTGTGAACCTATCACAATTCATGGTCTTCGCGCCAACGGGAGTGCTCATTGTGGTTCGCGTCAGCGGTGGAGATGAGCCCCTTAATCTAAACTAATCTACAATATGTAAGCGATTCTTCTAAATTGGTTTCTAATTTTTTGTGAAATAATGTGTACACAAGTGACATCAATTTCCTAATCAATGGTTATAATAATAGCTTATAATGTTGGGCATGATTTCTCTCTGATTGCTTACCAACATTTTCTAAGCTGCCAGCGCTTACCAAGTAACTCCCTGAAGTGGGTCGTTCCCTACGGGGGAGCCTGCAGTGACTCACGTTGAGATTCCGGTGGAAATGAGGCCCAAATCAAACCTAAAGTGGGTTGTTTGACTGTCCGAATGTTAGGGCTAATTTAAAACTGATCCAGAACTTTTTTACATTTTGAGCATCGCAACCCAAGGGAGGGTTTGAGGAGGTCATTGTCCACCTTCCTCAAATCAAAATTTCACTATTGATGAGAATGGTGCCACTGTTGCTGCCTATGCACGACAGGAGGTACCCCACCTTGATTCGGGATACGGTTCATATCTAGCTAGGGCTAGCGTTCAAGATATCTGTCTCTTTTACCCACCCAATAGAGCGGATATCCGCACCTGCAGAGATCCGATGTCGTACTAGATATCCGTGCCCGCGGTTGTCAATATTGCAATTGCCGGATTCACCTTTGCATCGGCGGAAGTCAAAAATATGACGTTCGATCCATCGCTAAAACAGAGGTTTACCTGGTGTGCTGAACAGTTTGAATCTTTACTAGCTCTGACTTCATATGATTAAGTTCACCTCCAAATCGTACCAAACAAGAGCTCAGTAAGGTTCATGACAGCGCCCCTGCGGAGAAGAGCCCTTAAATTTCACCCATTTCACCTCCCCAAACTTGTTTCTGGTATAGGATATTTTTAAATTGCACTGGTTAATGCCAACCATCTCCTGCTTTGGTTAATACCAACTGTCCCTCGTCCTGTTTAATGCCAACTGCCCCTGCCTTAATCAATGCCAACCGTCTCCTGTCTTGGTTAATGCCAACCGGGCCCTGTTTTTGTTTGTGTAAGCCATTGAATGGATTTTGTCTCGGCGCTGACGCTTTCAGCTGTTGGCTGGCCAAGTTTTGGGGAGGGTTTGCATTTGTCATCCACAATATAATGGGCATTGGTTGGTTTCTGCTATCGGTGTCAATCTGAAGCGGTGCAAGGAATCAGAAAGCAGTACATCACAATGATTACACGGGCCCTACAGCTGCTACTGAGGACGATACCCTCATTTCCACCGGGTTTTGCCGTGGAGAAGGGGGGAGGGCAGTGGTGGATGGTCAGCGTCCTGGTCAATTTAGGATCTTGTTGGGGCGAGGAAAGAAGAGAGTCTAGGAGAAAAGAGAGTGTGAGCTTGATATCGCGGCTGACCGAATTCATTATCATGGTATTGAAGGGTGATATCCGGCTTTACCATCAATTAGCACACCAATGCAAAAAAGAGATGTTATGCACCCGATAGCAGTGTTGGGAATACCTTACGGAGGCTGGCTTCCAAGGTGGGAATTAAACACCGCTCCGTGAGAATAGGTCAAGAGTTACAGTACCAAGGGAGGTTGTTAGGTAGCATCATGCAAAGAGGGTTTTACGTGGGTGATTGTAAGAATTCAAATTTAAATTATGAGGCAAGACGATTTTAATTGCAACAGAAGATGAAAAAAAAATTGACAGCTGCTAGGGACCGCGTTCGACGTGTATTCAGGCAGATCTGGCCAGCTTACTTGCAGCCAACAACATTTTATTTTGGTGACTAAGTGTTAGTCTTCCACTGGCATTCAACAGGCTTACCTGTTTTAACCTCCTCGAACCCTACCTGGGTGACCGCAGCCAATGTTAGGGTAGGGGACAGTGTCTGCAACCCAGCCGGTTCTAAGTCCGGAAGAAAGGATGAAGATTGGGAGTAGGGCTGACAACCCCACTCTCGTAAAATACTAGCCGACTACGAATTGATGATGAAACAACGCAAAACTAATTTAATCTGATCGAGGAGAGTCGAGATGAGTCTTGATGAGCAGCCCGAGTGGAGGCAAGTAGAGGAGAGCATTATTAAAGAAAAAAACAACGAAAATTAAAAGAATAAAACTACAAAATATTTCTACAAGCACCAACTTGCTTAAGTACCAACGAAACTCGAATGGAACAACAGAATACACCAGTGGGATTATCAAAGACTATGGAACAAGAAAGACGTTAAAAACAGAAACCAAGGAAAATAAGAAAACGAGAACAATATTAAATATCCTTCAGGAGCACGAATGTGCATATATTCCAACAAAACAAAATGGATTAACACAAAACTTCACTGGGACTACCAAGGATTGTGGAACAAGAAAGACGATAAACGAAGATCCCCCCAAAAAATGCACGATAAGAACATTCGTAAATGATTTCCATGTGCGAGAAGTTGCATATATACCAACAAAACGAAAATGTAAAAACACAAAATGAACGAAACGAGAATGCTGCAACACAAAATCAACGAAACCGGAACTCCAAAAGGTAGAGATATAAGAACATTCTTGAATATTGCTTCCATGAGCACGAGCGAGCTTTCACACACGAATTGAGAATTATAATTTCACAAAGTTACGGTTTCCGCTCATACTGGATTGCGAACTTGATAAACTTCGCGCCCTACGGGGGATCAATAATGTCTCGCGTCAGAGCTTCGGTTTAAAATGGACCCCTCAACCCTTAGACCGCCTGTTTCCTTTTGCTGACAATGAGGTGGCCCGCGCTGTGGAATCTGAATTGAATGACTGGTACCAAAAATATGTCAATCTGGGAATACATCAGAATTGGTTTTGATGTACGTGCGGCGCTTGCAGAATCAGCTGCAAGCTTTAGGAAAATATATCGGCAGTATAAAGTGTGTGTTAACAATTTTTGACCACCCACCGCAATAGACTCTGTCCGTGTACGCTATCGGGAGCATTCTTTTCGAAGCAGGGTGTGCCTGATGCTTTCAGAAGCAGCCAAAGCAGCCTGGAGCGTATGATCACGCGGTTGGAGGAAATAGAGTCACCAAGCCCTTGTTTAGTTGAAAAATTGTTTCATCATACTCAAATTGCTGTGAACATGGTGGCTGATATGAGCTGCATGGGCTGAGATTTTTACCTGCCTACAGCATGGTGAATGCCTGTATAGTTTTAATTTATTAATTAGAGATGCGGTGAACAGGGTGTCCAACGTTCCAATGGAGGATAGTCCATGGATCAATACCAAGTTACCTGAAAGCCATCGGCGACTTGGGTTCAGAAAGTCTGGACACATTGCCTTTCCGGCCTCCACATCATCGCTTGATTCAGTAAGCGACTCAGTTGAAGCCATCCTGTCCGCTGTAAACGACTCAGGTTTACAGCGGACAGGAGGCCAATCAAAAATAGACGGAAGTCTTGGGATTTGCCTATGGTAACAGCCAGACCAAACTCACTGCTGGCTGTCGCAAATCCGACAGCGAGAGCACGTCTCTTGGCCGCCTCCAGCAGAGAGGAGAATCCCTGGATTTATGCGACTTCTGTGTCATAATTGGGCACTAGACTAGCTGGATCCAATGACGCTACGTGTCAAGCTACATAGACGACTAGAAATGTATGTGCATCACCCACCCTCTCTGAGAAGTGCGAACAGAAACCGACGGTATCGGAGCATGAGCAAACGGATCTTGCGGTGGCCTCGTGACGTCAGTCCATTCATTGGTGTTATTTGCCAGTATTGATCCGAGTGTCATTTGCTCGTAGTTTCTGTAATATTGACGTAAGGATAGTGAAAAGTAGAAACAAACCTAAAATTTACTCTGTCGTTTATTATTTTTCATCGATTTCTATTTAGACGATATTTGGGAATTGTGATTCTTATGTAGCCAAGAGTCAAATATTTTTGTAATGGGGAATCCCCTGTTTACCACATTGAAACATTTTTTGGTCATTTAAACCGACGTTCACACGTGCTGAGTTGGATTAAAATTTGGAATAATCGTGACATATTGTATTGTAGTCGCCACAATTTTCCAGACATAATTTTACGTCCAAAGTGATTTGCAAATCCTTGCATTTTCCCTGATTTGCAATTTTGGTAAATATTTTGGAGGGGCAGAACATGATAATATTTATGAGCTGTTTAAAATTGGTATATTAGAGTGGATTTAAGGAATTAATATATACTTAGCTATAATGGCATGTTGCCAAAATCACAGACATATCAGAAAACAGAGACGATACGTAGCAAGTTTTCGTCAGCGTGAGTTGTTCTGAAGACAACATTTGCTAATTAGATTACCCTAATATTAACTTATAACAGAGGTTGGGGAGTAGGTTTACCGCTAGATCCCACCTGCTGATGAACATTGTTGGAGGACATACTCTATTCTCCATTGCTCAATAAGTCGAGACAGATAAAAACGTTACATTGGACTATTGATTTTAATGAAAATATGTAAAGTTAGTAGGGTCACAGACATTTACTTAATCACGACAATTTACTGTTTCAACTTTCATTGAATAAACAGCTGAAGTGAGAAAGTATCCAACATGAGGATGTCTATTACATCACTCGCACATTGTTTGGCTCACGAGGACACAATGTCTGAAAATAACTGCATATATAGCATGACATTTTGAATATGCAGAGGACAAAAAATATTTCAATGAGTCATAATAGAAGGATACAATAATTGAACCGGATTATGCATGAACGAGATAACTGGAAATTTGAGTTTATGAAACAAAAAAATATAATGAAAGTTTCTCTAAAATGAAAATGTTGAACCACAAATAGTTGACACGGTAAGTTGCATAGCGGAAGTAAATTACAATTCTGAATTTCTGCACGTACAAAATCAAACAGGTATAATTTTAGTTTGCGTTTGCTGGTCGCTATACTGCTACTCGTCATCATATCCATGGCAATCGGATTCTAAGTTTTAGCAGCTCTGTATTTCAAATCTAGTTGAGACTGTTGAGGAGTCCCAGTGAATTTGCACCGCATTTCTAGTGAACAATTGATTTGCACCGTATTTCTAATAAGGTAATTGATTTAAGGCTTTGTAACAAACACCGCATAGGAAAAGTTGATGATGTGACACCGAGGAAGAATATTCTATTGACAAAAGTGAGGCAACGCGTGGGCACGTCTGTTAGCATGTGATAGTGTTCTATTGACACACTTTTGTCTATGAATGACAGGTAGAAGTATTCACGTTTACACAAAGGTCAGGAAGGGCTGAATAAGGCTGTAGTACAAAAGACTTTTTGCAGGAGTCATGAGACAAATTCCCAATTTTGTATAGAATGCCACACGATTTGGATAATTTCCCGGTAACAAGTGAGACGTGATATTTCCAGTCAAGTCTCTGATTTAATATTACACCGTGAAACTTTGTTCCTGCCGCACCTGCAACCGGTTGATCTTTCAATTAGACTTGTGTTAAGAATGGGTATTTTTCTCCTGGAAAATATCTTGACCTGCGTCTTGTGAACCAGTTTGTAATGTGGATTAATCGATTATTCCTATTAGCAATAGTATCATGAAGACTTTTTCGGTCGATTAAACTGTTGTATCATCTGCAAAAAGTACAGAGGATAACCCGACGCTAGTGTTTACAATATCAAAAATTGAAGTAGATAAGTTCATGTATAGCACAAATGATTCTAATTAACAACCTTTTAACATTTATTCAATTCAAAAACTGCAGTTGCAGAATTAGTGTGTTTAGTGACATTAATACTAGCAGGAAAGATTCTATGTAGCAACAATGATTACAAGTATCAATCTTTTAACATAAATTCAATTCTATTATTCTGAAAAACTGTTTGATTCTGTTCTTAGCTCCCGAGCTCCATTTGCAGAATCAGCGCTGTCTTATTCTCACCTAGTTATAGGCCAGTGAAAACATCACCAGCTTCATAATTGTTGTTTTGGGACATTGCCACGTTTAGGTGTCGACGGACATCTTCTATTTTTTCAAATAATATTGTTTGTTGTTCATCAATTGAAGCGAGACGTGAATGCGGTCTTATCCTCGATCACCCAAATCGCGGGTTCTGCCCATTCCAGCCTCTCGGCTTCCTGCATGCTGGGCATCCACAACGGTGCCATAACCCTGGGTTCCTAGCTGCTCATCATGCACTTCATCTGAGGCACCTTGGACCCACCACACCGTGAAACTGACACACTGCTGGTTCGCATCTTCAAAGTCGCCTTCTATATGATAAGTGATGATGCAACAGAATAAATACATGTCTGAAAACTACCAACGCCGTTTTGAATTTAGTCTTCCCAGCATCCTAATTTGACTACTGATGAGTCAGCATATTAATTATGGTGGCTAAGAGCCTAACGATTACTATCCCTGACCCTTGGCCTTATAAGCCACTCACTCAACATTCAACCTATTTCCAACTCACATAGTCCTTCGGTTAAGAGCCTAACTATCAGTATTTGTGACTTGTGGCTGAGCCCACTGAATCTAAACCTTGCAAGCAATACTGGTAATTCCAGAAACCATACCTCTGCTACGAGGGCTGAGACAGGAAGTTTTTGTATTTTTAGTTCTGATATTTTTTGCCTATATAGCGGGTTGCCGCGTAGCAGTCACTTGATGGCCTTATTTTTCTACCCACGGCGTTTATGGGATGCTCGCCTTTTACCATTTTAGAGACCTGCCAGAATAATAATAATAATAATAAAAATCTTTATTGAGGCACTCGATGGTACAATACTGGTTACCACAGAAAATGAGGTCAACAGAAAAACATTTCTACCAATACATACAAAAATATCGTAAAAAAATAATAAAGCCCACGTGGAGACAGATCAAGATTGTAATACACGACAACATCGTCGGGGTCGCATCTCAACCTGACAGCCATCCGCATGTAGTCAAACATTATTCCTATCAATATCGTGATCTTCCTGCACTTGCAGTATTCCGTCCCATCTTTCTTTAAGTGGAGATAGTTCGTATCCCTCACTGTTGCATACTGCCTCCAGGAAGGAATTATTAGAGTTTTCAATTCGTTCCTGGAGGCTGTACGCACTTATTCTTGCTCGTACTTTCAGGCAATCAACATCATATTCTGCAAATAGTAGGCTAGCACTCGTTCTTCTTGGGACACCCACCAGTCTCCTGAATATGTCATTGTATGCTACTCGAAGTTTGCTTATAGTACCCTTGGTAAACTTACACCACAATGGCTTACAGTATATAGGATAACAGTAGGTTTTAAAAAGCTGCAGCTTAACATCCGTTGTACATAAATTGAATTTTCTTAATAGTTGGTTGCCAACCGCATTTAACTTCCGGTGTTGTTTAGAGATATCGTCATTATCACACCGATTTTTTGTTATTGAATGCTCCAAGTAAGGGAAACTGTCCACATACTCCAGCGGGGTCCCGCTAAGTACCCAGTCCGTTCTGTACTGGAACCTCTAGTTGAGTGGTTTCACTAGCATACACACTGATTTACTGGTATTGTGCTCGATGTCTAGTTTCGCGGCCTCAATCTCGCATATATTTAGCATTGCCTGAATAGCATCGGCATGTGGGCTCAGAAGGACCATGTCGTCTGCATAGGTAATCGCGTTAACACAGCAACCGTCAATGTGACACCCAACACGGCTAAGAGATAGTCGGTCATGTAAGTTATCTACGTACACATTGAAAAGGAGAGGCGATAATAGGCCTCCTTGCCTTATACCACTAGTTGTTGTCTTACTTGGGGTCAGGTAGGCGCGAACCTACAACCTCCAGCTCCCAATGGACGTCCGTTGTGAGAAGGGCCCGACACGCTACCCACTCGGCCACCGTAAACGCAGGAAATGCGTGGCTTTGTCGCGGCAATTTTAATTTGAACCGAAACCATTAGAAACAAGCTGGTGTGTATCGTGAGTTCGAATAACACCAGGCATCTCGTGAACTGGTGTGTATCGTGAGTTCGAATAACACCAGGCATCTCGTGAACTGGTGTGTATCGTGAGTTTGAATAAGACCAGGTATCTCGTGAATGAAGGATTTTTATGCATTTTTAAGAACAACGGTTAGGCTTGACTGAGCAGAGAGGTAATGCATTCAGCAACCTTACCTTGGGGAAGGAATTTAAGGGGAGGTTTTAATGAGTCTGATAACACCTCCTTACGATGCTGATGTCTAACCCGGCAATGCTGTAATTAAACGCTTCGCTCTTGGCGGAAGGTTCCTTTTCCTGAAGGTATTAATTTGCTGGAAAGTTTTTTCTGCACTTTTTACTATTCAACAAATATTTTTTATTGATGTTCAAGTGTCAACGACTTTTGAATATTCAGATTTGTTTATTTATCGTTGTGCTTCATTCCTGTCAGACAGAGTCAAAGTTTGACTTCTGCCCATGATCGTTGGCGCATCTCAAATACCGACTAATAGCTCATCAATTTACGTAGACAACTACAACCTAGCTACCAATAACTTTAGGTAATTACCAAATAATTGAGATACTTTATATATTCCCGTTGAACAATTACAGTGTCTGTTTGGTGTTTGGCAAAGGAATTGTACTCCCATCTTTCTGTCCTACAGCATGTCTCATATAACTACCTCTACAGGATTCCGTTGTTACCCCTAAAACAAGGTTCGGTGGCTGGCCTGGTTGTTGTGTGTATGAATGACAGGAGCAGGAAGCCATTTAATTTCATTCCAAATTGAGTACAATTTCTCTGGTGGTCTTTGGGTCACCTGTCACGCTGATATGGTTATTACCATCCAATATTCCACCTGTAGGTTGGTTACATGTTTACAGAGAAATGAGCTATTTTAAAATATACAGATACAGACACTAGGCCGCATCCCCCAGAAAGGGGGGTGGCCGACGGCAAGGCGCACCTCACACCCTCACATTCACACAACTTAGCCCTTTTGTGCTAAAGGGTCCGGCCGGTAGCCCCTCAACTTACACTCTGGGTCCCGAATGTACCGAGGAACCGTCGTCAGCAGCAGGGCCCACAGTTTTCACTGGTTTACCCCCGCCGCGTCATAATGGCCGGGCCCCCCCCACCCACGACCATCCCGACAGCGGGATGCCAAGGGCGGGAAAGCACATCAGAGCAGCGTCAAAATCAACCATTCACAACCATTCTCCACTCACGCCT